>NW_019773514.1:333505-405891 GCF_001039355.2 Lingula anatina
CCCCCCGGTCTTTGCCAAAAAAAAGTTCAGGTTTTCTTTCCGGACCCCACTAGCATCCCTGAACAATTTTGTTATCCATGTCCCATGTATCGTGTTATTATAATGATAGTTTATCGTGTTTTTTGTAGATCATGACAGGCAATATCACATATTGATAAAAATAGAAATGTAACCTTTACCAACTTGTCACCTCAATTCAACCATGCCCCCAGTGTTTGCCTCTTAGGAAAATAAGTTGCTGGACCAAAAGCTCAGCCATCTTGAAAATTAGCTGGCTAGAATGCCTGCCGGGTGGGAAAACTTCTCTGCCCATTCTGAAAGTTGTCTGCCCCGGGCAGACAGTCCAGCCTTAATTTCTAACACTGCATGCCCCTGATCATGTGATACACATCAGATCAGTGAGGAAAGCTTTGCTTCTACCAAAGTGGATGTTGAAAACAAAAATCTCAAGTGTAGTTTGTGTGCATATCGGTCACACTGATGTCTGCCATGGTATAATACTCTTTAATTCTCCATTTACTATTATCTAAATGAGTCTGTAGCATATTTTCCAATTTATTCATGATACTTTCATCTTCTGACTTAGTTTAATGGTCAACATTCATTTATTTTTTTTAGATAATAGAAGCCATGCCACAGACTGATAATGTCACAGGATTTCTGGATACTCTGGGAAATTTCTATGAGCTGGTGGATGAGCAGCTTCCAGCACATGCAGAGAAGCTACGCAGTGTCCAGAAACGCACCCAAGCTATGGATGGGGATGTGGTCGGGGAGTCCGAACCCTCATCAGGCAGTGATGCTAGTGCAGGTAGGGTGCTTGTAGGGGTGAATGCAGACTTACACAGCACCTTGACTGTAACTGTTTTGGATTCAAATGACATCACCAAAGGATTTAATTTATTTTATTTGGAAGTATTTGGCAGATAAAGCTGCTACTCATTTTGATAAGAAAGAAATGACAAAATAAATTTACTTAGAATCAAGCTGGTATTTTTGAGATAAAGGCATTTTCTCTTCTGAACAATTCGTATGTGATTATATTGCAATGATGGAATAATGTGCAAATGTTGTTTTTTATTTCAGATTCTGTCATTGAAAATAGTGGAGGTGGAGAAGATAATGGAGATGTTGTAGAAGAAGAAGAGGCTGATGTGGTGAAAGTGCCGAAAATTGACCAAAATGAAAATGGTGGGTAAATTTTTGCATCATTTCAACCTGTTGGATATCTGATGTCATTTGTATAATCTGCATTCTCTCTCTCTCTTTCTCACACACACACACACACACACACACACATGGGCACAAAACAAAAGGCATTTCTAAAAGTTACATTCTCTCTCTCTACATATATACATTATACACATAAAATGTCACCATTACTGTACTACTTGGGAGTTTCACTCTGTTGATTTTAATTACTTATATTATTACAGAACACCTGCCTCCCAGCTACAAGTCAGATACAGACAGTGAGGGTGAGGTGTACTGTGATACATCAGATCAGCCAGATCTGGAAACTTTGGTATGTAGGAGATAAACAAATAATGAGCAATTTTATTCATATATATATGAACCCTTTATATATATATATATATATATATATTTGCTCAGTTGATGATAATTTCATAAACAAAACATTATTGACTGCAAAAAAAAAAAAAAAAAGCAACAGCATCTGGCTTTTAGAAACTTCAAATTAAAACAAAACAATCAAGAGGCAAACTACCAGTTGAAACTACTAGATGACATGTGATATTTAACATTTTTTCTGATGATCACACATTTATTTCCACAGGCAAAGATTGCAAGCAAAAAAAGTCACAGTGCCAGAAGGCCGTTGGTTTCCTCTTCTCCTCTCCGAGAAAAACTTAATGGTTTTGACACTGACTTTCAACCACTGCCCATGTCTCCTATAGTGTCAGGACAGACAGACATGTTGATGGGTAAAAATGGCCCCACTGATAATCACACACATTCCAATCACCAGCCTCAAAGGACAGTGTTGCCTGGAAACAGTCTTGAAAATAATGGAAGCTTGGATTTTGTTGGTCAGTTAAATCACAGGGGAGGGGAGGACGAAGTTGACAATCAGTTAGAGCCTCTGGATGCATTAAGTGCAAGAGGAGGCGGAGAAACGCCTACACCTAGTGAAAGAGGGAGTCGGAGGCATAGCAGGAGGGGGAGTGGTGGGAGTGTCAGTAGTAATAGAGGTAGGCCATGACACACACACACTCACACACACACACACACACACACACACAAAAATAATTTGAAGTCACACAGGATTTAATTTTCTGTGGTTATTTTGTTATATTTCATGCTGTTATAAGTAGGTTTTTCGGAATGTGCATATTGTAGAAGTAAGGCATTTTTAATAAAAAATTAACCTTTAATGATGTGGGACTTGGGTTTTTCTAGAATAACATATAGAACTGCAAATTTTGACAGACATGTTAGCCACTGTCTCAGTTATGGTTTGATATAATGGTGATATTATACATGAAATGATTATCTTAAGTGTAACATGATATATATATAATATAAGAGAGCACTCCATGAAAGGCAAAAAAGCAACTACTGAAAGGTTTAACAGAAATTCAGGAATTTCATGAATATTAGAGGAGAACTTTTTGAGATATATGGTGCACTAACAAAAAGATAAATCAAAGCCGATGAACACACACACGCATGCACATGCGCACACACACACATCTGGATAATAATATAAGTTATAAGTGATTATATTCAGGCAATCCTGGCCACCCCCAGCACCCTGATGTCCCGGGGTCCTATACATATGGCAGTGGAGGAGGAGGAAGAGATGACAGACAATACCATGTACCATATACAGACATCAATGACCAGATAGCAGCAGCACTGAATAGGTAAAATAATAATAATGATGATGATGTTGATGAGGAGGAGGAGGAGCAGGAGGATGGTGATGATGATGATAATATTATTTATTTATTTATTTATTTATTTATTTATTTAGAATCCAAATTCTGTAAAGGGTTCAGTAGACTTAACATCAAATGATATCTCTTACTGACAGTTTCAAATGGCCTAAAAAGAATGTTTGTTACTTGTAGGCTCCAACAAGACATGAACAGTGTATTAACAAGACTAAACACACTCGAAACACTGTCCATTGTGCAACAACAGGTATTATTTCTACAAATCAAGTTATGACAGGCAAATACAATTGTTGTAAATGTTCTCTGAGTATAAAATCTGAATGTAAGAGTTATCTCTATGAAATATGTAAAACTTGATTTCCATAGTTTCAAGTTATTCAGACCTTCAGTTTTGAAGTAGATGCTCATTAGATACATGGCTTGTGGATTTTTTCCATGATTTATTAGATAAAGTTTCATATAATTTATTTTCTGTTACATTGTCATCATTAACTTCTGTGACATGTTTTTGCCCTATAATTATGTGCTTATAATATCTTTTACTTGCCTCAGGTTCGGGACCGTGATGACAACACGAGTAGAAAACCAAACCAGGTAATTGCAGTCTTTAGCAACTATGAAGTGGTATTACAGTAGAAAAGGACTCTATATCTAGTTTTTGTAGACTCTAAACAAACTATTAGCTTCATATAGAGCTTTTAGCACTCCTATATAAAAGAATGTAGGTAGTTGTTTAGAGCTGAACATTGGAAAGTCCATGGACTATTTTGGGATGATATAAAACTGAGAATGTAACAGAATCCAAAGTTTTGTCTCACGTATGGTGAAGAGAGGAATCTTTAAGTTAAACTTATGTTTTCACATTTTCAGACCTCTTCTTGGTGGCCATTCCCCAATTTTTCTGGCAGAACAGTAATGTTTCTACTGGTCTGGCCAATTATAGTACACTGGGTGATTAGGTTTTTATCTGGCAGAAGAAGAAGGTAAGTTAAACATGTTCTTAAGAATCAAGTATTGTTTTACTGGAAACAAGTATTAATGAGATATCGATCTAAGGACAAACATATTATATTTGCTTTATGAAAAATCGCTTTTTTTGTTCACAGCCTTTTTTGATGTGAAGAAAATAGTTTTTCAATTATTATTAACCTGTAAAGAATTTTGAATAATTTTTTCTTCAGGCCAACACGGTGAAGCATTAAAAACGCTTGAGATACAAGGAGAACCTAAGCTTAATACATGGAGTCAGTGAATTCTTTTACCACCATGAAGTGAAGTGGATTTCAGACTTAATTCCTAATGTGGGTTGATACCATGTTTGTGCAATAGATGTATAAAATCACAACCATTGTAATGGATGTCCAATAAGTTATCCATCATCTGTGAAGCCTGTAGTAAGTGATCATGAGACTGAAATGAATTATAAAAGCCATGTGCCTTTATCTGTTGTATGGTATGGCATCCAGTAGGAATGTGGGCAGTGCAAGATGACAACACATGATCATATTGCTGTCTCTGCCAATGGAGGTGGTTTGTTCGTTTTATCAGTGTTGGTTTGATTGTGGACAAGAGGCCTCGAAAAGATTTTCATAAATTTTAATGCAATTCAAATGATGGACAGTTATTCAGGTAGGAAAGAAGTTTGGACAGTTTTAATCTGGGTTTTATAATATGTATAAAACAATTTTAACTGACTTTAAATCATTGTGATACACTGATAAAAAAAATGTTAGTGACAACTGCACTGAAAATATATCTAAATGCTAAAATGCAAAAAATCAGAAGTAAACTTATGGCTCAGTCTTGCCATTCAAAATGGATGTCACAAAATTTGTCAGTGAAACTATATTGAACACTTCCACAAAACACATTGTATTTCATAGATTTCTTGTCATGAAATATATTTTTTCATTTAGTCTGTAACAGTATTGTGAGTATGCATATTAAATTATTAAAAATGAATCACTCAAGCTGTAATTATTTTGTACTTATGTTCAAAGTTTCTAGTCATAAGGCAGAAAATCTAAAAAGAACTGAACCTTGCCTTATACTGAATAGGTCACTTCTTCAACATCAATTTAAGTAAGTTTTTATCTTATTTTGTGAAGTATTTTTGTGTGGACAATACTTGATGGAAGTATATTTTAATATTTCAAATGTGAATATTGTGAAAAAAGAAAAGGTAAGTTTACAACCAAGAACACAAAAGTCCATTTCATGAGGAAAATCAGTCTTGCATTTCAAATTAATTATTAAAGTGTTTTGGATAACTGGACCATTTTGAACACGCATGTAAAGTTACTTTCATAGCAAAGTTTAAAAGATAAAATAAAAGTCAACACAAGAATCAGTCTTTCCCGAGTTATCTTTCATATCAAAACTTTGTAGTATATACATGTGGCCAGTACTGGCTGTCCAAGGAAACTCCCGTAAAATGGGCTATATATATATGTAATATATATGTATGATAAAACTAATATCAAATACTCGCTGGTACCCAAACTTCTTTGATGAAACTTTCAAATGCAACATTCTAATGACGGCAGGTAACAGTAAGAAAATGGCATCTTTTGTAGAAGAAAACAGATATAAGGAGTTCTGTATGTGATACACATTATTTTATCACTCCGTATAAAATAAAACGCCAACTGAAATGAAGGGCTCAATTTAAATGAGATAGCTTTCAGTGATGATAATAGATGAAACACACAGTAAAAATTTAACCTCAGGCAAACTATTTCTTATTTACCAAATAAAGTTTCTTCTCAGATATATTTGTTAACCTGACGCACTTGTTTTAAGAATGACCATACTGAAATACATCTCAACAATTGGCCGCAGTTTTGAAACCAAACATTATAAATTGGATGACTCCTGCTTGTGTAAAATCAAAGAAGCATATTTTTTAAACATAATTCCCAATTTATCACTAAACTGGATTAGAAATCTGAATAACCTTAATTTTTTCTTCACTTCTTTNGTTTATTTATTTATTTAGAATACAAATTCTGTAAAGGGTTCAGTAGACTTACATCAAATGATATCTTAAGATGAAAATTACTGACAGTTTCAAATGGCCTAAAAAGAATGTTTGTTACTTGTAGGCTCCAACAAGACATGAACAGTGTATTAACAAGACTAAACACACTCGAAACACTGTCCATTGTGCAACAACAGGTATTATTTCTACAAATCAAGTTATGACAGGCAAATACAATTGTTGTAAATGTTGTCTGAGTATAAAATCTGAATGTAAGAGTAATCTCTATGAAATATGTAAAACTTGATCTCCGTAGTTTCAAGTTATTCAGACCTTCAGTTTTGAAGTAGATGCTCATTAGATACATGGCTTGTGGATTTTTTCCATGATCTATTAGATAAAGTTTCATATAATTTATTTTCTGTTACATTGTCATCATTAACTTCTGTGACATGTTTTTACCCTATAATTATGTGCTTATAATATCTTTTACTTGCCTCAGGTTCGGGACCGTGATGACAACACGAGTAGAAAACCAAACCAGGTAATTGCAGTCTTAAGCAACTATGAAGTGGTGTCACAGTAGGAAAGGACTCTACATGTATATCTAGTTTTTGTAGACTCTAAACCAACTATTAGCTTCATATAGAGCTTTTAGCACTCCTATATAAAAGAATGTAGGTAGTTGTTTAGGGCTGAACATTGGGAAGTCCATGGACTATTTTGGGATGATATAAAACTGAGAATGTAACAGAATCCAAAGTTTTGTCTCACGTATGGTGAAGAGAGGAATCTTTAAGTTAAACTTATGTTTTCACATTTTCAGACCTCTTCTTGGTGGCCATTCCCCAATTTTTCTGGCAGAACAGTAATGTTTCTACTGGTCTGGCCAATTATAGTACACTGGGTGATTAGGTTTTTATCTGGCAGAAGAAGAAGGTAAGTTAAACATGTTCTTAAGAATCAAGTATTGTTTTACTGGAAACAAGTATTAATGAGATATCGATCTAAGGACAAACATATTATATTTGCTTTATGAAAAATCGCTTTTTTTGTTCACAGCCTTTTTTGATTTGAAGAAAATAGTTTTTCAATTATTATTAAATTGTAAAGAATTTTGAATAATTTTTTCTTCAGGCCAACACGGTGAAGCATTAAAAACGCTTGAGATACAAGGAAAACCTAAGCTTAATACATGGAGTCAGTGAATTCTTTTACCACCATGAAGTGAAGTAGATTTCAGACTTAATTCCTAATGTGGGTTGATACCATGTTTGTGCAATAGATGTATAAAATCACAACCATTGTTAATGGATGTCTAATAAGTTATCCATCATCTGTGAAGCCTGAAGTGATCATGATACTGAAATGAATTATAAAAGCCATATGCCTTTATCTGTTGTATGATATGGCATCCAGTAGGAATGTAGGAATGTGCAAGATGACAACACATAATCATATTGCTGTCTCTGCCAATGGAGGTGGTTTGTTCGTTTTATCAGTGTTGGTTTGATTGTAGGCAAGAGGCCTCGAAAAGATTTTCAGAAATTTTAATGCAATTCAAATGATGGACAGTTATTCAGGTAGGAAAGAAGTTTGGACAGTTTTAATCTGGGTTTTATAATATGTATAAAACAATTTTAACTGACTTTAAATCATTGTGATACACTGATAAAAAAAATGTTAGTGACAACTGCACTGAAAATATACCTAAATGCTAAAATGCAAAAAATCAGAAGTAAACGTATGGCTCAGTCTTGCCATTCAAAATGGATGTCACAAAATTTGTCAGTGAAACTATATTGAACACTTCCACAAAACACATTGTATTTCATAGATTTCTTGTCATGAAATATATTTTTTCATTTAGTCTGTAACAGTATTGTGAGTATGCATATTAAATAATTAAAAATGAATCACTCAAGCTGTAATTATTTTGTACTTATGTTCAAAGTTTCTAGTCATAAGGCAGAAAATCTAAAAAGAACTGAACCTTGCCTTATACTGAATAGGTCACTTCTTCAACATCAATTTAAGTAAGTTTTTATCTTATTTTGTGAAGTATTTTTGTGTGGACAATACTTGATGGAAGTATATTTTAATATTTCAAATGTGAATATTGTGAAAAAAAAAGGTAAGTTTACAACCAAGAACACATAAGTCCATTTCATGAGGAAAATCAGTCTTGCATTTCAAATTAATTATTAAAGTGTTTTGGATAACTGGACCATTTTGAACACGCATGTAAAGTTACTTTCATAGCAAAGTTTAAAAGATAAAATAAAAGTCAACACAAGAATCAGTCTTTCCCCGAGTTATCTTTCATATCAAAACTTTGTAGTATATACATGTGGCCAGTACTGGCTGTCCAAGGAAACTCCCGTAAAATGGGCTATATATATATGTAATATATATGTATGATAAAACTAATATCAAATACTCGCTGGTACCCAAACTTCTTTGATTAAACTTTCAAATGCAACATTCTAATGACGGCAGGTAACAGTAAGAAAATGGCTCCAACAAGACATGAACAGTGTATTAACAAGACTAAACACACTCGAAACACTGTCCATTGTGCAACAACAGGTATTATTTCTACAAATCAAGTTATGACAGGCAAATACAATTGTTGTAAATGTTGTCTGAGTATAAAATCTGAATGTAAGAGTAATCTCTATGAAATATGTAAAACTTGATCTCCGTAGTTTCAAGTTATTCAGACCTTCAGTTTTGAAGTAGATGCTCATTAGATACATGGCTTGTGGATTTTTTCCATGATTTATTAGATAAAGTTTCATATAATTTATTTTCTGTTACATTGTCATCATTAACATCTGTGACATGTTTTTTCCCCTATAATTGTGTGCTTATAATATATTTTACTTGCCTCAGGTTCGGGATCGTGATGACAACACGAGTAGAAAACCAAACCAGGTAATTGCAGTCTTTAGCAACTATGAAGTGGTATCACAGTAGGAAAGGACTCTATATCTAGTTTTTGTAGACTCTAAACAAACTATAAGCTTCATATAGAGCTTTTAGCACTCCTATATGAAAGAATGTAGGTAGTTGTTTAGGGCTGAACATTGGGAAGTCCATGGACTATAAAACTGAGAATGTAACAGAATCCAAAGTTTTGTCTCACGTATGGTGAAGAGAGGAATCTTTAAGTTAAACTTATGTTTTCACATTTTCAGACCTCTTCTTGGTGGCCATTCCCCAATTTTTCTGGCAGAACAGTAATGTTTCTACTGGTCTGGCCAATTATAGTACACTGGGTGATTAGGTTTTTATCTGGCAGAAGAAGAAGGTAAGTTAAACATGTTCTTAAGAATCAAGTATTGTTTTACTGGAAACAAGTATTAATGAGATATCGATCTAAGGACAAACATATTATATTTGCTTTATGAAAAATCGCTTTTTTTGTTCACAGCCTTTTGTGATTTGAAGAAAATAGTTTTTCAATTATTATTACCTTGTAAAGAATTTTGAATTATTTTTTCTTCAGGCCAACACGGTGAAGCATTAAAAATGCTTGAGATACAAGGAGAACCTAAGCTTAATACATGGAATCACTGAATTCTTTTACCACTATGAAGTGAAGTGGATTTCAGACTTAATTCCTAGTGTGGGTTGATACCATGTTTGTGCAATAGATGTATAAAATCACAACCATTGTAATGGATGTCCAATAAGTTATCCATCATCTGTGAAGCCTGTAGTAAGTGATCATGAGACTGAAATGAATTATAAAAGCCATGTGCCTTATCTGTTGTATGGTATGGCATCCAGTAGGAATGTGGGCAGTGCAAGATGACAACACACGATCATATTGCTGTCTCTGCCAATGGAGGTGGTTTGTTCGTTTTATCAGTGTTGGTTTGATTGTGGACAAGAGGCCTCAAAAAGATTTTAATAAATTTTAATGCAATTCAAATGATGGACAGTTATTCAGGTAGGAAAGAAGTTTGGACAGTTTTAATCTGGGTTTTATAATATGTATAAAACAATTTTAACTGACTTTAAATCATTGTGATACACTGATAAAAAAAATGCTAGTGACAACTGCACTGAAAATGTCTAAATGCTAAAATGCCAAAAATCAGAAGTAAACTTGTGGCTCAGTCTTGCCATACAAAATGGATGTCACAAAATTTTGTCAGTGAAACTATATTGAACACTTCCACAAAACACATTATTGTATTTCATAGATTTCTTGTCATGAAATATATTTTTTCATTTAGTCTGTAACAGTATTGTGAGTATGCATATTAAATTATTAAAAATGAATCACTCAAGCTGTAATTATTTTGTACTTATGTTCAAAGTTTCTAGTCACAAGGCAGAAAATCTAAAAAGAACTGAACCTTGCCTTATACTGAATAGGTCACTTCTTCAACATCAATTTAAGTAAGTTTTTATCTTATTTTGTGAAGTATTTTTGTGTGGACAATACTTGATGGAAGTATATTTTAATATTTCAAATGTGAATATTGTGAAAAAAAAAGGTAAGTTTACAACCAAGAACACAAAAGTCCATTTCATGAGGAAAATCAGTCTTGCATTTCAAATTATTATTAATTATTAAAGTGTTTTGGATAACTGGACCATTTTGAACACGCATGTAATTTGTAAAGTTACTTTCATAGCAAAGTTTAAAAGATAAAATAAAAGTCAACACAAGAATCAGTCTTTCCCGAGTTATCTTTCATATCAAAACTTTGTAGTATATACATGTGGCCAGTACTGGCTGTCCAAGGAAACTCCCGTAAAATGGGCTATATATATATGTAATATATATGTATGATAAAACTAATATCAAATACTCGCTGGTACCCAAACTTATTTGATTATACTTTCAAATGCAACATTCTAATGACGGCAGGTAACAGTAAGAAAATGGCATCTTTTGTAGAAGAAAACAGATATAAGGAGTTCTGTATGTGATACACATTATTTTATCACTCCGTATAAAATAAAACGCCAACTGAAATGAAGGGCTCAATTTAAATGAGATAGCCTTCAGTGATGATAATAGATGAAACACAGTAAAAATTTAACCTCAGGCAAACTATTTCTTATTTACCAAATAAAGTTTCTTCTCAGATATATTTGTTAACCTGACGCACTTGTTTTAAGAATGACCATACTGAAATACATCTCAACAATTGGCCGCAGTTTTGAAACCAAACATTATAAATTGGATGAAACTCCTGCTGGTCTAATATCAAAGAAGCATATTTTTTAAACATAATTCCCAATTTATCACTAAACTGGATTAGAAATCTGAATAACCTTAATTTTTTCTTCACTTTTTTCTCACTGATGTAAAACAACACAATACTGGGATCCAGTGATGAGAAAAATAAATCTAAATAAAGAATGAAGAGTCNGATTGTGGACAAGAGGCCTCGAAAAGATTTTCATAAATTTTAATGCAATTCAAATGATGGACAGTTATTCAGGTAGGAAAGAAGTTTGGACAGTTTTAATCTGGGTTTTATAATATGTATAAAACAATTTTAACTGACTTTAAATCATTGTGATACACTGATAAAAAAAATGTTAGTGACAACTGCACTGAAAATATACCTAAATGCTAAAATGCAAAAAATCAGAAGTAAACTTATGGCTCAGTCTTGCCATTCAAAATGGATGTCACAAAATTTGTCAGTGAAACTATATTGAACACTTCCACAAAACACATTGTATTTCATAGATTTCTTGTCATGAAATATATTTTTTCATTTAGTCTGTAACAGTATTGTGAGTATGCATATTAAATTATTAAAAATGAATCACTCAAGCTGTAATTATTTTGTACTTATGTTCAAAGTTTCTAGTCATAAGGCAGAAAATCTAAAAAGAACTGAACCTTGCCTTATACTGAATAGGTCACTTCTTCAACATCAATTTAAGTAAGTTTTTATCTTATTTTGTGAAGTATTTTTGTGTGGACAATACTTGATGGAAGTATATTTTAATATTTCAAATGTGAATATTGTGAAAAAAAAAGGTAAGTTTACAACCAAGAACACAAAAGTCCATTTCATGAGGAAAATCAGTCTTGCATTTCAAATTATTATTAATTATTAAAGTGTTTTGGATAACTGGACCATTTTGAACACGCATGTAATTTGTAAAGTTACTTTCATAGCAAAGTTTAAAAGATAAAATAAAAGTCAACACAAGAATCAGTCTTTCCCGAGTTATCTTTCATATCAAAACTTTGTAGTATATACATGTGGCCAGTACTGGCTGTCCAAGGAAACTCCCGTAAAATGGGCTATATATATATGTAATATATATGTATGATAAAACTAATATCAAATACTCGCTGGTACCCAAACTTCTTTGATGAAACTTTCAAATGCAACATTCTAATGACGGCAGGTAACAGTAAGAAAATGGCATCTTTTGTAGAAGAAAACAGATATAAGGAGTTCTGTATGTGATACACATTATTTTATCACTCCGTATAAAATAAAACGCCAACTGAAATGAAGGGCTCAATTTAAATGAGATAGCTTTCAGTGATGATAATAGATGAAACACACAGTAAAAATTTAACCTCAGGCAAACTATTTCTTATTTACCAAATAAAGTTTCTTCTCAGATATATTTGTTAACCTGACGCACTTGTTTTAAGAATGACCATACTGAAATACATCTCAACAATTGGCCGCAGTTTTGAAACCAAACATTATAAATTGGATGACTCCTGCTTGTGTAAAATCAAAGAAGCATATTTTTTAAACATAATTCCCAATTTATCACTAAACTGGATTAGAAATCTGAATAACCTTAATTTTTTCTTCACTTCTTTCTCACTGATGTAAAACAACACAATACTGGGGTCCAGTGATGAGAAAAATAAATCTAAATAAAGAATGAAGAGTAGATGGTTACAAAAGAAGTACAACTGATATCTATGTACACATTACAAAAGTTTACATACAAATGTTCACAATAACATAACTGACGAGCCACATTTGATATCTATCATATGCACATATCTATAAAAATAACATTCACTTACAACACTGTCACAGTGAACTATTTACAAAAGTTGACGTCAAGTCACCTAAAATTTTTAGCTGTTTTGTATATACAAGATATACCATGGTGATTAAATGCATTACACCATGATCCAACTTTTATAACATTCATCTTGGGGAAAATCCATCAAACTATGTGAAACTAAACCAAGTTCTAAAAATTGAAAAATATTTATATTTCTCTAAAACTCTTCAAACAGCACTTCCTTTAGTTTCCTCATTGCAGCCCTGAAAGCTGATTTCACAAGAGAACTTAAGACCTAAAAATTTGGTCCAAAAATTAAGATCAGAATTTGGTCTACTTTGAGCCAAAATAAACCGCTAATATTCAAGACCAAAACTCTCTTAGACTTCTACTTTGCTACTAAATGAAGTACACCCAAAATTGTCAGTCAGAAGTTATGTAAAATTGACCCCTGATTGAACTGTATCCATAACTTTTTTCTGTCTAATACTTTGCTGAAATCTAACAGCAGCGTTGGAAATTCTATATCATCATCACTTGATCTTCACTAATGACCTGCCTTCCAAACCTGTAACTTTACTTCAATGTCTCAAATTGATAGTATAGAAAGCAATAAGATAAATGAAGGCAAACTGCACTGTGTGAGACATGACATGGTTAAAAAAAGCCCCTGACATCAGCAAATGTCCACAATACCTGCAAGACTTTTTGGTTGGCATATAAATTTTTTTGAAATCAGGTAATTTTTAACAAAAAATCACATCCCTAACAACCTGGCAGTGTCCACGTACTGAATATGTGTGCTATCAAAACACACATAACTTACTACACTTTCCAAGTGAACCAAGTATGAGTAAGAGAATTCTTGAAGTGCTGGCAAAGTATTTTTACATAGATAACAACTACATAGCAGTTGGATAATGAATGCTGTAGTCTGTCTTAGTAAGAATACACTGCCTTACCATAGCAACTTTTCACGTGCAGTGTTAAGCAGTACTGTTTTTTTTTTTCAAGAAGGTGACTTGGCATCACCACCTGCAATGTTCACTTTTCTGATAATTCCTGGTCGTAGCTGTTCTCTGACTTTCTGTAATTTCTTCTCAGCACACTCGGACACTAATTTGTTCAGCTCGGCCGCCGAATAACCCAGCAGCATCTTCAGATCACAGACAAATTTATACACAAACCTCTTTCCATGGACCTATTGGCAAAAAGAGAGAAATCATTTTTTGTATTCAAACAAGATATTTGCTTCAAAATTATTTACAAAAACCAATTTCCTTTCTCCAACAAATTAACTTTCAATCAGAAGTCCTACTGCGAAACTATTTCTTGACTTCTTCACATAAATTGATAAGTGTGGAGTTCTAAAGTAATCTCCATTTTGATGAAAATAAAAAGCCAATTTCCAGTGACGTCAATCCAGACACCAAACAACCCTTATAATCCTACCTTGGCGATCATATCTCCATCATAGTAATATCGTAGAGCACGGCTAAGTTTCTCATAATTCATGGTGGGCTTATTTTTCCTCTGACCCCACATCTGGGCCACCATCTCTGGGTTGTTCAGCTTGAACTCTCCATTATCTCCAACCCATTGGATCACTTCTCTGCAATCTTTGTCTGTTAGAAGCTCCAGTAAAAATTGCCACAGCTGTATCTGGCCATTGTTGCCTGTGAAAAATAATAAATCATACATTTATGATGCATCCTAGAAGGTATTAATTCCTTGGACTCATCCTGGATGAAGAGCTTCAGTAAAAAAAATTCCCCATCTCTATCCAGTCTCTGTAATTTGACATTATGATATAGCTTAGACTAGATTCAAACAATTCTTTCTGTCTTTTTTTGCACTGTTTGGTTCAATTATTTAAAAAAAGATTTCTCTACTAAATAAAATAGTGTCAAATAAGAAAACCTGTAAAACAATTTTCATGCAAGCATGCATAACCTTTGGCAAACTTTTCAAGCTTCAAGTGCTTCCACTTACCTGTCCTGTTCCCTGGGGACCAGCCCTCCCCTATCCTGGGAGCCCGAGATTGCTTGTGGACTTTCCTGGCTACCCCGCCCCCTGCCAGGTCCCCTGATGTTGACACTGTTACTGTGGTGATAGCATGAGGAGTTGGCTGCTGAACTACAGCTGGAATAATAAAATAGCTGAGGTATAACTAATAAGTACAAGTAACAATCTAGTTTCAATGTTGCCCGAGCATCTGTAAATGGTTGATTTGAGAGTCAGAGCACTCCACGAATCGGTTTTTCTTTTCTTTGACAACGTAGCATAATTTTCTATATAATGCACATATGCTTACTTTGATTTCATGTTCCAGTTTGTAAATGTTAACGGTGCACTCAAAAACCAAGATAATAAGAATATTAAAAACACAAATTAATACTACAAAATACAAATAAAAAGTCACTCAATCAATTTAAAAGCAAATTCATAAAACAGCTAAAATATAACAATCCACCTTGCCCAACACCAAGATTATCCTTTTATAATCATTAAAATCATGCTTTTGTTAACTAAGACCAGGGCAAAACATAAACAATTATACCCAATACAAACTAAAATAACTTTAAAATCAACGACAACAAAGACAAAGGAGGTTGCTGACAGGATGTAGTTCCCAGTCTCCAAATCACTGACTATTGTGTACACAAGAGACCTACCCACAAATTTACACTTCCTGAGCAGCTCCAGATGTGTCCAGAACAGGTCCCCCTTGTCATTGGGGATCAGCTTGGAGAAGTCTGGATGGGACATGTCACACAGTTCTTGTCCTGTCACATTGAAGTTCTCTATGTCCACGTTGTCCAGACCAAACTCCTTGATTGCCCACTGAATCCAGTGTTTAACGTGGGCTTGATTCCAGTGAGAGGGATCTAGAATGAAAAGTAATGACACATACCTTACTGGTAAATTATTGCAATAAACTTAGAATAGTCGCCAAAAACACACAGAATATGATCTTGCCTGCCTCTCTCCTGTAAGCTCACTCTAGCTCACTCAAAAGTAAAGAGAGCTGGTTTGACAAATAGAGACATGACACCACCCTCATTGTGTGTGAATCTCTCTCTCTCTCTCTCTCTCTCTCTCTCTCTCTCTCTCACATATATTCACTCAAAACACACTTCTCTAAGGATAACGAAAATGTTAAATCTGTGCCATTTTTACCAAATGGTATTTTCAGCCTCTCTTGTTCCCTCCTGAAATTCTGGTCCACAATCCACCTGGTGACATGTTCAGACTCCTCTGGGAAAGGAATCACCACCTTGGTGACATTTGCAGCTTGCGCGGGCACTGCAATAAGCAACAGTGTCAATTACCAGAGAGCCAAAGACAAAAAGGACAATAAAACATTCTTTTAAAAATCATTGGGAGAAATAAAATCGGTTTAAAATGTTGCCACATCTGTCACTTCTGAACAACAGTTTTTCTAAAAGCTTTATCAAAATCTAATAAACAAATGTCAAGGAAAAGGTAACCATTTCCATTGGCTGATATCAAACTGGCTGAATAAACATTATTCTTTAAGATACTTTCTTATAAAATACTTTATATACACACCTGTGGTGGGCTGTTGTACAACTACCTCCTCTGCTGGTTTCAGTATATCAACAATATTAATCCTTGGTTTGATGCCTACAAGTAAACAATAATGCAATATAACAATACAGAACACAAAAATATTATCCTTAAAGGACACAATGACCAAGAAAAATACATGAATAAGAATAAAGTCAGTATCTCCCTTGTTTTCAATGCTAGGACATTTCAAAGTAAAAATTGTTATTATGGGTTCAGCTAAAAACTCTAAATCCGCTCCTAGTAAGTACCCACATGTGAAATATTGAACCAGTTTCTTCACAAGAGAGAAACAATAAGTGTTTTAGGCTGATAACTTAATACAAAACTCTATTAAGTGAACCACTGATGGATGATCCTTTACTGACAGAAACCATGCTTTTTTGTCTAAAATCTAAGATTGACTTTTCAACTTTAATTTTTTCAGGAAACTGTGAAAGACACTGACCTGGCTGAGATTTCACTTCCACATTAATCTGGACCATGCCTTCTCCCTGTACACACTGCTCCACCAGGTTCTTCTCAGGATTTAACTATAATAATAATAATAATAATAATAATAATAATAATAATAATAATATGATAATGATGATGATCTTTTAAAGGTCCCATCAATGTCTCTCTTTTGAAAATTCAACACTAAATATGAGAGGTGATGAAAACCCTAACCAGTACATACCACAAGCTGCATACCTCCTAAGAAGTGACACTTACAGCTCAATATCTTTTGAATTTTTTTTATATGTAAATTTGGTCAGTTTCCTCAATATTAGTGTTTCCACACATGAGACATGAACTGCCACTTCCAATTCAAAACTGGCAAACCAACATCTTATTTCCTCAACATAAACACTCAATGGCATATGAAGTCCTAGATAACTCGTAACTCTAAAACTTACCAGTAAACTGTCCTGTAGGTAAAACTCGTGTTCTGCCAGCGTGCACTGTAATTTGGCCTCCAACAGGTGCCTCAGTACATTAAGAGGGTCAGAGATATCCATGTGTTGAACTATGATGTTCTGGACTTGTTGTACTGGTTGTAACTGGATGACATTGCCATCTGTGTCCACACTGGCAGGAGATAAGGAACAAAATATGACATGATGATGATGGACCTGAGATCTTGAACAACAAAACCACATGGAATAGTGAGACAAAATTGGGGAAAACAACCAAAATTACTTCAAAAGGGATAAAAAAATCCATTCAGAGATTATTGTGAAAAAGGTTTAACTTCCAAATAAAATCACATTTTTGACATTAGTGATAATACCTGTCATATAAACCCAAACATGTTAGTCTTGATTCAATCTGACATAGCTCAAAGCTTTGGGACTCTGCATAAAATAATGACAGATTGCAGTGTGTCAATGAATAAGAGCAACAAGAACTTATCCATGTCATTTTCATTTTCTGGTCGTTTTTCTTCAGTTCTGTGATTATAGTAACAGTCTTTTGCACAACAACCTGTATTTATCGTGTCTTGTATTTTTTTTTTTGTCAATATCTTTTGAAGACCTTTTTCCAAGCACACAGAGTTTCTCCCTTGTTGCTAAAAAGGTTAGTCCCAAACCACATGAATTCTTGCATTCTAGTCTAGTCTCACATGCAATCATATACAGTAGTAAAAACACCTCTTAATTCAGTGTTATAACATTGGGGTGGTTGTGAACATAGCTCACCTTGTCTGTTCATCTGAAGTGACAGTGACATTCTCCATATCTTCCACCTGTTGTTCTATGGTGGACAGCTCTGTCTCCTCTCCACCGTCAACTTCAGCCTGCTGGATCTCGTACAACTGTACAACTTGCTCCCCCACTTCCTCTTCACCACCTTCTACTATTGTTGAAATCTGGAGATCTTCGCTAAAAAAAAAGTAGGACAAAGCTAAATGAATCAATATAAACCCAAAAGCAAAGATTATTCTGTTAACAACATTTAAAATGTTGATTTAAAAGAATAAGTGATTGCATTAAAAGCAATAACCACAGGAAAATATTTCAACGCAGTTTTTTGGATTGTTTTTAACTCTTGCAGCAAACAGGTAACACAACTTAATTCCAATTTACAATTTTACTGAACAGTTTAAAAAGGATTTCTCTTTATTCAGCAATAATTCTACTACAGCAAAACTATTGACTGCCATCTTTATCTTTTTAGCCTTTTTTAGTGTTAAAAGCAATATGTACCTTTCTTTACCTATATAGATCAAGTAGCAGCTACTTACCCAGCACTTACTGTCACCTCCTCTTCAGCTGTCGCCTCTTCTTCAATTTTAGCAACTTTCTCCACATCTTGAACAGGTGACCCTGCCCGTTTCATGGCCTTTAATATAAATACATATAGTACATTAAAAATATTATTCATGGCCTTCTTTAGAAATAAAAAATAAACAATAATTAATAGAAATAAAATGGACTTTTTTTTTGTTTCATTGCAAATCATTTCGGTAATTTAAGGCCCCCAACCATGTAACATTCAGCATCATATAAACATATACTTGTGACATATATAATACTGCTATTTAAGATGACATTTTGTTTTTGATTATTTCAGTAAAAGTCACAACAGTCAACCAGTGCCTAGTTCACACTTTACTAGTTTTTAGACTTTGCAGTATCTGCCATTTTAAGTCGGGTCAAAAGTGGGTGGGTGTGTGGGTGTGTGGGGCAGTTTAGAAATATAAGCTGCAAATGAGACCATGACTTTTCAGAACATCCAAGCAAATGTTACTCCTTGAATTAGTATAATATTATTATAAGAGTATCGAGCAACTCTATGCTCATTGTTCCCTTGCAAACAGTTAAACAAAATATATTTTAACCATTTTATTTGAATCAATACAGCAATTTCAGACAAACATCAGAGCATTTAACAAATTTTCCTTATTTAGCAAAATATTATTGCTTAGTATGTTGTCTGAATTATGTACTCCACTCAGGTTTAACACAGACAGAGACTCTACCCTTGAGATATGTAAAATATCGGAAAGTTTCTTAAGTGTATAAGTTTTACTTCAAATCAATGACAAGTACTTTATTTAAGCTGTTTTGAGGTATCCAGGTCACAGAACTGGCCCTAGGATTGAAATGCGAGTGACTAACTCCAATTCTCATTTAGTAGTTCTGACGTTCCAATAGAAAAAAAGAAATAGCTGACTTAATACAAAGGGGCCACCTATCCAGTAAATTTGTCACCCAAAACTTTCGATCTTGTAGAAACAGACATGAATCCCTAATTAAGAAACTTGCTGAAAAAACACAACACAACTTTCGTACATATTTCATTCAGATTTTCGAACTCTATCCGCCCTGAATTTTGGACTTGGAATGTGGCTAGACAAATAGAACCCATCCTCAGAAGCCATTGGTGAACCAGATCCAACCAAATGGATGAAAAATTCACGTACATCACATCGAGTACGAAAGGAACCAAAACACGACCCATCTACCATGTGCGAGCAATTTCCGGAAAGACATTTGTTGTCTGCTTTTGCACAGACGTAGTAAACTTCCGGCCATAAGGCACAAATTTTTGGCGGAATTTTACGCAGAATTCGACCTCAAAATAACCATGGTCGATAAGACCATTACCTGTACAGTAAAGAATAAGACTCACCGTTGATGTCCAATGTATTTTAAAACAAAATAAGATTAAAGTCTGCTTTTTTGGAGCACAGTTTTCATCAACAGGAAATTGCAGACAAAGGTGTCCGGCTTCCTCAGGAAATAGCTTTGATCACGTGGTAAAAGGTGAAGCTCTCGTGAATTCACGCGCTAATTAGTGATATTTTGCAACGCCATCTACAGGGAAGCACACCGCCATTTTGTTGCAGCGGCAGGTAAGGTAAGAATGATGCTTATATTTAAAGGCATTTAAGAGCTGTATTTAGATGCTTTATACGGTGACAACTCTGCGTCTTACACCCACTCACACGAAGAAGTTCTTGGGAATAAAACCATACCTCATCCAAAGCCAGGTGACGTAAAATAGCAATTTGGATATAAATGGACACTCTTTAGTACGTCTTACAGTAAAGTCTTACTACTCTCTTACTGAAACAGTGAAAGTCTTACGAGTTTCACAAAGCCTTGAAAATTGATTAATTTAGCGCTGCAACTTGAATTCATTTTGTGGCCTTGAGAAGTACTTGAATCCGAGCACCAAGCAATTTGTCAAAAATTCAAATCTTTTCCTTTAACCTTAGAAATATAGTTCATATATATACTGGCAGAAGGGTAGAATGCCCTTTTTGAGAAACATCTGATTAAATTCTTTTCATGTTACAACATTTATGTGTATAAAATACAGAATTTGTATATTGCTTGTCTTTTATCTGAGATATTTACACTTATAAGTGACACTTCATTCCTGCATGAACCTGAAGTCCTAGAGTCATCTAGTGACTTACTCTCTAGAGAATATTGAAAGTACCAAAAAAGTTACACAAATGCAGTTTAAGAACATATCCTTACTATATCAGAGGAATATCTTGATTTGTGGGTCTTATCTGATAAAGACATGTATCATGTGGTTCTGCACTGACAAAAATAAGTTTTGCAGTTTTCTTAACAATTTTTCAGTCTTTTTTTTTTACCAGACCCTTAAAACTTAATTTTAAAAATTCAAAGTTGTCTCATAACTGAATTTAGGGGAAAAAACTTACATTTATAAATTTGTTAGGGATACTGCAGAAGTACCTTTGTTTCACTGCAGTTAAAAGTGGTAGATGTACATTGTAGCTGTTAGACATAGGAAGCAATGGTTAATCAGTTATTATATAATTTTCAGCACCATGTTTCGCTGTGCAGCTTCAAGTCTAACACGGAATGTAGCAAGGCAGAATACGGTCTTGGCACAGTGTCATAGAAATATAGGCATCACTGCTGTACTAGGACAAAAAAGTGTATCAGATCCCATCCAACAGTTGTTTTTGGAAAAGGTCAGAGCTTACGACAAGGAATTGAAGTAAGTATTTCTTATAACTCTACTTATGCTTATCTATATAATGCTTAACAGCATCAAAATGATAGAAAACCCTATTTTGGGCACTACTTCCATAGTGACCATTAAAAAAAGCCCTTGTCACTTACTCTTCTTAAACTTGCAGGAAAGAAACACAGGACTAAATTCATCCTGGGTTGCAAAAGCAGTCTAATTGGCTTCTTTTTCTGTTGTACATTTTTTTGAAATTGTTATCTTTCACATATTGACATTTTCAGTGTGGGACTTGGAACTCCCACGGGCATGAAGCCCAGTGGTAATCAAATTTTCTAAATGTCTTTGTTATTAATAGAAGATAATTAAAAATTGGTGGTAATTATACAGTTAATCATTATGTAATATTGCATCAAAATTGACAAAAAGCCTATTCCGTGCACTGTCATCACAAACGTTATAAAAAGAAAACTGTGTTATAATTATAACTTACAAGAATGATTCTAAGGATTGACATACAGCTCAAAGAAGAAAACCAGCTCTATTGTATTATCATCTTTTATTGAATTAATGCACTTTTTTTGTGAAATTTTCATTTTTCTCATTCTATCAGTTTCTATGTGTGAACTTGAATTCTCATGGGCCTGAAGCCTTATGCTTTTACTTTCATCGGTATTACCTGTTGTGCATAATTAAAATGTGATGTTGACTTTGCATTTAAGCATAATGTATTATTGCGTCAGAATTGACGGTATCCTATTTTGTGCATTATTATTTTCTGCTTTTTGTCTGTACATTTGACAGCTTTGCTGCCTTGTTTCATTTCAGAGCAACTGGTAAACTGCCAGGTCTAACAAAAGAAGATGAAGCAGCTTTTGAGGACCGCCTTGAAAAATTGAGAAGACATTACAATGTTGTATCGGAGGCAGAGATGTTAGCTTTTCCAACATTTAAATGGCAAGGTTTGTGTCATAAGCAGTCTGTGTGAGGGCAGAGATAATGCTGCAGGCTGGTTTAGTTTGTAGATAACTGTGGAATACGTCTTTGTTATTATTATTATTATTATTATTATTATTATTATTATTTTTAGTTAAGGAAAATGATTATCATTTAGTAAAAATCTAGTAATAACTGTGCAGGGTATGCTGCTTAGATTGTCAGTTTCTTTTGACTCAGCAAGATGTGTACAATTCAATAAATTTCCCTGTTAGGCCTTGTAGATTTTATCCAACTAATAACGAACAATTTGTCCCTTGTGTGACATGGCCATCCATTTCTGTCACGCTGATGACTGTGTCTTCTCTTTTCAGATCCACCATTAGAAGCTATCAAGCCAGAAGGTATCATAGATGTCCAAGTGCCAGAGGATGAAAGGCTTATTCCTGAAAATTTTGATCCGTATTCGGAACCATTTTATTTCCAAGATGACTGCTGGGACTTCATGAAAAAATAATTTTACACATAGAATAATTAGAAAATAAAATGATAGTAATTTAAACAAACTGAAAAAACACTGTTATATGTTGCCAACGGATGAAATCATACTTTTTCATTTACTCCTATAAGTGAATATCTATGTTGGTGTTTATAACTTCACAAAGAAGAAATCACTCGATAGCACGTTAACATGAAGATTTGATGCATTTTCTGGCACATTTGCATAGAATGAACTCGAAGCCATGGATATTTTTCTTGCAAAGACTAAGAAGTAAACTAAAGCTTTCAGGAATACTTGCCAGCAAAAGAGAAAGAGAAAAAAAAGCTCATCAAAAATTAAGGGCATGTAGAATACAACTTAATGTTACTTCACTTTACCTAGGGCATGCAAAAAGATGTGGAAAAATGTCTACACTATGTGAACAGTTAGGTTCAATGAAATGTTTTTGATAATAAAGTGGCATCTTTTTTTGTTTGAATGAAAAATTGTAGTATTTTACTTCAATCTTGTTGAAAAAAATTTGCAGATAAGTCTAGAAAGATAACCTGTAAATATGTTGTGAAGACTACAAGTTGGGCAGTAACATTCCCCATCTTCGTTTATGGACAAGACCATACAAATGGGCAGATGACAGGATTTTGTGCACCTGTGAAGTAAATCTGTTTGGTAAAGGATTGAACTTTGAGAAAGAGAAGTTCTTTCACGCCGTTCCCCATTTTCTGAGGAAGTGGGTGGGGGGTTCCTTGTTGCCCAAGCTTCCCTAATGACTAAGGCTCTTATTTATATAGTGATAAAAAGCAAAAATATACAGAATCCAACCCTCTTACCCTCACAGATAGCATCAAATTTTGCAAATTTGAAAAAATAAGTAAAATAATTGGATTTAAAAACAAGCAAACTGGAGATTTTTTTAAATAAAAATTCGTGACAGTTTAGTAATCAAATCTGATGTGCCACCAAGAGAAATTAAAATAAGTTGATGATATTTTTTCCACGACATTAAAAAAAAATTGGTATTTAGTGCATAATTAGTTTATTAACTGATCACAACTGGACTCTCGTCCTGTGTCATATTGCATTCTCAACAAGGACAACAAATGACAAATCTAATTAATCACTTTCATTATCACTTGTGTCATGTGGGTGTTTAGCTGTATTTTTACTTTTTGATTTATATTTTTTTAGAGAATCTTTTGAATGTTTACGTCTGTGTATATCTCTAGTGTCGCTCTGTGAATCGCTTGAATTACAGAAACTGTAGCACTTATTTCGGTGTCCTTTTTGTTGGACTGTGGAAAGCCCTGAAGATCTACTTCTTGACCGTTTTTGTTCTTGTGATTTCTCTCTGCTGTTATGAATTGAGGTGCTACTTTCTTGCATTTGAACTTCAGACAACCCTGCCTCAGCTTCAAAGAACGTCGGTCTGGGTTTCTGTTTTCTCTGTAGCTGTTCATTTTCTACTGAACTGCCTTCACTCAAACATGCATCATTTATGTGATGGCGATTTTTATTCTTCCTTTTTATTGCATCTGACGAATCATTGCTTTTCGGTGATCTATGTCGCCGTTTTCTGGTTTTTCTGCTGTTTGATCTATCACAGTGACTATTTTCTGAACTGTCCGTTTCATAATGCCTTTTCTCTTTCTTAGACCCTGACTTCATTCTGTGCAAGCTGCCATGCATCTCAGAGTACTTCTCCGTATCAGAATTGCGTCTTCGAGTATCTTTCTTCTCAACCACTGCATCCCTCAAATCTTTCCTATCAGGAGATCTATCTCTCCATTTTCTATCTCTTCTGCTGTACAAATTATCACTATCTGAACTGTCTGTTTCGTAGTATTTCTTGTCCTTGTTTGACTGTGACTCTAATTTGTGCAAGGTGCCATTCATATTGCTGCATCTCTCTTTACTAGGGCTGAATCTACGTTTCCTTTTGTCAACTAGATCTGAAGTATCTTTTCTTCCAGAGGATCTATGTTTCCGTTTATTAGCTTTTCTGGTGTATGAGTCAATACTATCTTCTGAACTGTCTGTTTCATCATTTTTCCTCTCTTTCTTTGACCCTAACTCTTTTTTGTGTGAGCTGCTATTCTTCTCCCTGTGTCTCTTCTCTCTAGATTTGTGTCTGTGTTTATGTTTCTTCTTTTTCTTCTTCCCTTCTTTCTTTCTAAAATGTGAAAAAATATCATCAGTTGTGCCTTATAATCACAGATGCTTAAGTTTATGTATTTTGCTTAATATCTAGTTACAAAGGACCAAAACAATTGAATTTTTATTACAGTATGATACGGCATCACCTTCATCAGTACACAGTCAGATCCATTGCATGTGATTAAAGATAAAATGCTATATCAGAAGAATATCTAGCACATTTCAGTGTTTTTATTCAGATAGAAACAAGATCTATCTAACAGTATCAATCTATATAGCTCTATAGATGTATTTAGCTATACCACATACATACAAATGTTACAATTCAAATCACATAGCACACACCATGAAGATAACATGCTTTCACAAATATAACACGTTCTACTATACTAAGATTAATATCAAACGTCATAATATTTTCACTGTTTAGTGTGGTTTCACTGTCACTTTACCTTCTTTCTCCGCTCCTACTTCGCTTCCTACTACCTTCATCGTCTGATCTATCACTGGCAAACTCATCAGGGTACATTTCCTTGTACCCAGCATGCCCCCACCTGTGATATAGATAAATAATGAAATAGTAATGATGAGAACTATTTAAAAACATTCTTGTCTGCATTTTACTTGATCAACTTAATATGTACATTCTTTATGAAGTTTGTTTTTAAGTTGGAAAATTATAAATTTTAGCATTACTTTTTACACCTGAGCTACTATCTCATTTGCCTTTCACAAGGAAGGACAAATGATCAAAATATGTTGTCTGTAAACCTATCTACAGGCAGATAATGTTGCTTTGTACAATCCACTGCCATCAAATATAAAGAAATAGCTGGGTGAAGGGAAGGAGGCATGACAGATCAGCACCTGTCCCAATCTCACCTTAACTTTTTATTATTTCTTGGATCAGCAATAATTACCCATGCCAATGAAGTTGGTGTTTTCATCAGAGTTTGGGTATTAGTTTGTTGAAAAAAAAAATTACCATAGGAGTTCTGACAAAACCTCCAGGATAAATTGACAATTAAAAGCAAAAGTAGTGATTATAATTTTAACTGAATCCTGGTCTCCTAATATTTGCAAAATGATATTTTATTTTATCATTACTTGTATTTGGCATTGATCTGCACCACCAGAGTGCTATCAACTTTCATCAAAAAAATGTACTTTTATAACCAAACAAAAGATTGACAGGAACACTGACAGTTTATTTAAAATTCACTTTTCCATGTAGTAGACAGCTAGTGTAGGCATATTTTTGCTCGAATGAAGTCCACCCAAATGTGCCACAAATAATAACCTGTCAGGATCTTTCTCCTCAAATTTCTGCAGCTGCCTCATCCAGAATGTGCTCTCGGTCGTCCTGCCATCTTCCTCATCCATGTGTGCCCGCCTGTTCAGTCTCCTAGGTGGAGACACTTCACCTACATGACAATCAAAGGTTTCAATATTTTTTCACCAAAGACTAGTGTAATATTAACCAAAAGCTGATAATAACTATTAAACATCTGCCTACTAGTACTAGTATTTTTTTAGTTATTTTTCCTTATTTGAAGTAAGGAAAATATCTTTTATTACTTTGACAAAAATGCTTGATATTACCCAACTTTATTTTGGCACATAACTGTAAGTCATTAAAAAACAACCATCATGAAACCTTCAAACACTTTGTTTTGATAGATTGTGTGTAACTATATGTTTAGATATCACTTCTCAAGAAGTCGAATCATTTCTATTGAAATTTCTTTCTTACGGCTGTCCATAGAGTCTGCCATCCTGTCCAGCAGTCTCCTGTGTGGGCTATCTCTCCACTGACCAGTGCCCACTCTCTCCAGTTGGTTGGACCTCTTACTGGCTTCATGCTGCTGCCACATTTGTTCCTCTTCCACTCTCTGAAACAACATAGGAAATTTGCAATCAAGAGGTGGTATTTCCTTGAGCAAACTGTTTTAACTCAATGGTAATATATTCAAGATTTGCCTGCCAAATGAACTTTCATCAAGGAAAAAGCAATTTTTCTCCAACAAACACATCATTGCCAATCACCTCCCAATTTACAAAATCATGCAGCCAACAAATAAAAACTCTGATCATTTAGTCTGCATACCCTATTATGAGATCCTGTGTGTCTGATGAGATTGGAGAGTAGCTTTTTCCCATCACGGGAAACCATGGTTTGTGTTCTTATTCCTGTGCCTTTCAATATGCTGAAAAATACATCAAAATAGTGCTGTTTCAATGCTGATCTGTTTTATGTCATGTATAATGTATCATTTGAAAATAAACATATAATACCAAGTACTAGTTAGGTAGATCACNGTGAGGGATACTGCAGAAGTACCTTTGTTTCACTGCAGTGAAAAGTGGTAGATGTACATTGTAGCTGTTAAACATAGGAAGCAATGGTTTATCAGTTATTATATAATTTTCAGCACCATGTTTCGCTGTGCAGCTTCAAGTCTAACACGGAACGTAGCAAGGCAGAATACGGTCTTGGCACAGTGTCATAGAAATATAGGCATCACTGCTGTACTAGGACAAAAAAGTGTATCAGATCCCATCCAACAGTTGTTTTTGGAAAAGGTCAGAGCTTACGACAAGGAATTGAAGTAAGTATATCTTATAACTCTACTTATGCTTATCTATATAATGCTTAACAGCATCAAAATGATAGAAAACCCTATTTTGGGCACTACTTCCATAGTGACCATTAAAAAAAGCCCTTGTCACTTACTCTTCTTAAACTTGCAGGAAAGAAACACAGGACTAAATTCATCCTGGGTTGCAAAAGCAGTCTAATTGGCTTCTTTTTCTGTTGTACATTTTTTTGAAATTGTTATCTTTCACATATTGACAATTTCAGTGTGGGACTTGGAACTCCCACGGGCATGAAGCCCAGTGGTAATCAAATTTTCTAAATGTCCTTGTTATTAATAGAAGATAATTAAAATTGGTGGTAATTATACAGTTAATCATTATGTAATATTGCATCAAAATTGACAAAAAGCCTATTCCGTGCACTGTCATCACAAACGTTATAAAAAGAAAACTGTGTTATTATTATAACTTACAAGAATGGTTCTAAGGATTGACATACAGCTCAAATAAGAAAACCAGCTCTATTGTATTATCATCTTTTACTGAATTAATGCAATTTTTTTGTGAAATTTTCATTTTTCTCATTCTATCAGTTTCTATGTGTGAACTTGAATTCTCATGGGCCTGAAGCCTTATGCTTTTACTTTCATCAGTATTACCTGTTGTGCATAATTAAATGTGATGTTGACTTTGCATTTAAGCATAATGTATTATTGCATCAGAATTGACGGTATCCTATTTTGTGCATTATTATTTTCTGCTTTTTGTCTGTACATTTGACAGCTTTGCTGCCTTGTTTCATTTCAGAGCAACTGGTAAACTGCCAGGTCTAACAAAAGAAGATGAAGCAGCTTTTGAGGACCGCCTTGAAAAATTGAGAAGACATTACAATGTTGTATCGGAGGCAGAGATGTTAGCTTTTCCAACATTTAAATGGCAAGGTTTGTGTCATAAGCAGACTGTGTGAGGGCAGAGATAATGCTGCAGGCTGGTTTAGTTTGTAGATAACTGTGGAATATGTCTTTGTTATTATTATTATTATTATTATTATTATTTTTAGTTAAGGAAAATGATTATCATTTAGAAAAAATCTAGTAATAACTGTGCAGGGTATGCTGCTTAGATTGTCAGTTTCTTTTGACTCAGCAAGATGTGTACAATTCAATAAATTTCCCTGTTAGGCCTTGTAGATTTTATCCAACTAATAACGAACAATTTGTCCCTTGTGTGACATGGCCATCCATTTCTGTCACGCTGATGACTGTGTCTTCTCTTTTCAGATCCACCATTAGAAGCTATCAAGCCAGAAGGTATCATAGATGTCCAAGTGCCAGAGGATGAAAGGCTTATTCCTGAAAATTTTGATCCTTATTCGGAACCATTTTATTTCCAAGATGACTGCTGGGACTTCATGAAAAAATAATTTTACATATAGAATAATTAGAAAATAAAATGATAGTAATTTAAACAAACTGAAAAAACACTGTTATATGTTGCCAACGGATGAAATCATACTTTTTCATTTACTCCTATAAGTGAATATCTGTGTTGGTGTTTATAACTTCACAAAGAAGAAATCACTCGATAGCATGTTAACATGAAGATTTGATGCATTTTCTGGCACATTTGCATAGAATGAACTCGAAGCCATGGGTATTTTTCTTGCAAAGACTAAGAAGTAAACTAAAGCTTTCAGGAATACTTGCCAGCAAAAGAGAAAGAGAAAAAAAAGCTCATCAAAAATTAAGGGCATGTAGAATACAACTTTATGTTACTTCACTTTACCTAGGGCATGCAAAAAGATGTGGAAAATTGTCTACACTATGTGAACAGTTAGGTTCAATGAAATGTTTGTGATAATAAAGTGGCATCTTTTTTCGTTTGAATGAAAAATTGTAGTATTTTACTTCAATCTTGTTGAAAAAAATTTGCAGATAAGTCTTGAAAGATAACCTGCAAATATGTTGTGAAGACTACAAGTTGGGCAGTAACATTCCCCATCTTCGTTTATGGACAAGACCATACAAATGGGCAGATGACAGGATTTTGTGCACCTGTGAAGTAAATCTGTTTGGTAAAGGATTGAACTTTGAGAAAGAGAAGTTCTTTCACGCCATTCCCCATTTTCTGAGGAAGTGGGTGGGGGGTTCCTTGTTGCCCAAGCTTCCCTAATGACTAAGGCTCTTATTTATATAGTGATAAGAAGCAAAAATATACAGAATCCAACCCTCTTACCCTCACAGATAGCATCAAATTTTGCAATTTTGAAAAAATAAATAAAATAATTGGATTTAAAAACAAGCAAACTGAAGATTTTTTAAAATAAAAATTCATGACAGTTTAGTAATCAAATCTGATGTGCCACCAAGAGAAATTAAAATAAGTTGATGATATTTCTTCCACGACATTAAAAAAAATTGGTATTTAGTGCATAATTAGTTTATTAACTGATCACAACTGGACTCTCGTCCTGTGTCATATTGCATTCTCAACAAGGACAACAAATGACAAGTCTAATTAATCACTTTCACTTGTGTCATGTGGATGTTTAGCTGTATTTTTACTTTTTGATTTATATTTTTTTAGAGAATCTTTTGAATGTTTACGTCTGTGTATATCTCTAGTGTCGCTCTGTGAATCGCTTGAATTACAGAAACTGTAGCACTTATTTCGGTGTCCTTTTTGTTGGACTGTGGAAAGCCCTGATGATCTACTTCTTGACCGTTTTTGTTCTTGTGATTTCACTCTGCTGTTATGAATTGAGGTGCTACTTTCTTGCATTTGAACTTCAGACAACCCTGCCTCAGCTTCAAAGAATGTCGGTCTGGGTTTCTGTTTTCTCTGTAGCTGTTCATTTTCTACTGAACTGCCTTCACTCAAACATACATCATTTATGTGATGGCAATTTTTATTATTTCTTTTTATTGCATCTGATGAATCATTGCTTTTCTGTGATCCATGTCGCTGTTTTCTGTTTTTTCTGCTGTTTGATCTATCACAGTGACTATTTTCTGAACTGTCCGTTTCATAATGCCTTTTCTCTTTCTTAGACCCTGACTTCATTCTGTGCAAGCTGCCATGCATCTCAGAGTACTTCTCCGTATCAGAATTGCGTCTTCGAGTATCTTTCTTCTCAGCCACTGCATCCCTCAAATCTTTCCTATGAGGAGATCTATCTCTCCATTTTCTATCTCTTCTTCTGTACAAATTTTCACTATCTGAACTGTCCGTTTCGTAGTATTTTTTGTCCTTGTTTGACTGTGACTCTAATATGTGCAAGGTGCTATTCATATTGCTGCACCTCTCTTTACTAGGGCTGAGTCTACGTTTCCTTTTGTCAACTAGATCTGAGGTATCTTTTCTTCCAGAGGATCTATGTTTCCGTTTTTTAGCTTTTCTGGTGTATGAGTCAATACTATCTTCTGAACTGTCTGTTTCATCATTTTTCCTCTCTTCCTTTGACCCTGACTCTTTTTTGTGTGAGCTGCCATTCTTCTCCCTGTGTCTCTTCTCTCTAGATTTGTGTCTGTGTTTATGTTTCTTCTTTTTCTTCTTCCCTTCTTTCTTTCTAAAATGTGAAAAAATATCATCAGTTGTGCCTTATAATCACAGATGCTTAAGTTTATATATTTTGCTTAATATCTAGTTACAAGGGACCAAAACAACTGAATTTTTATTATGCTATGGCATCACCTTCATCAGTGCAGTCAGATCCTATGCATGTGATTAAAGATAAAATGCTATATCAGAGCACATTTCAGTGTTTTAATTCTGATAGAAACAAGATCTACCTAATAGTATCAATCTGTATAGCTCTGTAGATCTATTTAGCTATACCACATACATACAAATGTATTACAATACCATGTCGACTTCCATCTGTGATACTTTCTAACTCAGATGTAAAAATGTTACAAATCAAATCACATAGCACACACCATGAAGATAACATGCTTTCATAAACATAACACATTCTACTATACTAAGATTAATATCAAACATCCAAATATTTTCACTGAACAGTGTGGTTTCACTATCATTTTACCTTCTTTCTCCGCTCCTACTTCTCTTCCTACTACCTCCATCGTCTGATCTATCACTGGCAAACTCATCAGGGTACATTTCTTTGTACCCTGCATGCCCCCACCTGTGATATAGATAAATAATGAAATAGTAATGTTGAGAACTATTTAAAAACATTCTTGTCTGCATTTTACATGATCAACTTAAACTTATGTACATTCTTTATGAAGTTTGTTTTTAAGTTGGATAATTATAAATTTTAGCATTACTTTTTACACCTGAGTAACTATCTCATTTGCCTTTCACAAGGACAGACAAATGATCAAAAAATGTTGTCTGTAAACCTATCTACAGGCAGATACTGTTGCTTTGTACAATCCACTGCCATCAGATAAATAGCTGGGTGAAGGGAAGAAGGCATGACAGATCAGCAACTGCCCCAATCTCACCTTAACTTTTTTATTTTTTGGATCAGCAATAATTACCTATGCCAATGAAGTTGATGTTTTCATCAGAATTTGGGTGTTAGTTTGTTGAAAAAAAAAATTACCATAGGAGTTCTGATGAAACCTCCACAAAAAATAGATATTTAAAAGCAAAAGTAGTGATTACAATTTTAACTGAATCCTTGTCTCCTAATATTTGCAAAATGATATTTTATTTTATGGCATTGGCTAAGGTCTGCACCACCAGAGTGCTTTCAACTTTCATCATAAAAATGTACTTTTATAACCAAACAAAAGATTGACAGGAACACTGACAGTTTATTAATTTCACTTTTCCATGTAGAAGACAGCTAATGTAGGCATATTTTTGATCGAATGAAGTCCACCCAAATGTACCACTAATAATAACCTGTCAGGATCTTTCTCCTCAAATTTCTGCAGCTGCCTCATCCAGAATGTGCTCTCGGTCGTCCTGCCATCTTCCTCATCCATGTGTGCCCGCCTGTTCAGTCTCCTAGGTGGAGACACTTCACCTACATGACAATCAAAGGTTTCAATATTTTTTCACCAAAGACTAGTGTAATATTAACCAAAAGCTGATAATAACTATTAAACATCTGCCTACTAGTACTAGTATTTTTTTAGTTATTTTTCCTTATTTGAAGTAAGGAAAATATCTTTTATTGCTTTGACAAAAATGCTTGATATTACCCAAATTTATTTTGGCACATAACTGTAAGTCATTAAAAAACAACCATCATGAAACCTTCAAACACTTTGTTTTGATAGATTGTGTGTAACTATATGTTTAGATATCACTTCTCAAGAAGTCGAATCATTTCTATTGAAATTTCTTTCTTACGGCTGTCCATAGAGTCTGCCATCCTGTCCAGTAGTCTCCTGTGTGGGCTACCTCTCCACTGACCAGTGCCCACTCTGCCCAGTTGGCTGGACCTCTTACTGGCTTCATGCTGCTGCCACATTTGTTCCTCTTCCACTCTCTGAAACAACGTAGGAAATTTGCAATCAAGAGGTGGTATTTTCTTGAGCAGGTTTTAACTCAATGGTAATATATTCAAGATTTGCCTGCCAAATGAACTTTCATCAAGGAAAAAGCAATTTTTCTCCAACAAACACATCATTGCCAATCACCTCCCAATTTACAAAATCATGCAGCCAACAAATAAAAACTCTGATCATTTAGTCTGCATACCCTATTATGAGATCCTGTGTGTCTGATGAGATTGGAGAGTAGCTTTTTCCCATCACGGGAAACCATGGTTTGTGTTCTTATTCCTGTGCCTTTCAATATGCTGAAAAATACATCAAAATAGTGCTGTTTCAATGCTGATCTGTTTTATGTCATGTATAATGTATCATTTGAAAATAAACATATAATACCAAGTATTAATTTACCATTCTATAAATTACCAGCATAACACACTGAGAAATAACACGTTTAAATAACACACGTTAGCATTGTAATAAAAACAGATAAATCAATAACCGTTTTTAAGAGTTTACAACAAGTTAACAAAGGCAGAGACTAAAAATTGTAAAAAATAAAAAGTAACGGCATCTTCAAGATTGTACTTCATCACGGTCACTTGAACTGAATGCGGGAATGCGCTTGTCGACAAAAATTATCAAACGAAAAGGAGCGTCTCAATCAAAAATGAAAAATAGAAACCAAACTAAAGCCTTCAAGGTACAACTATAGATAATACCATTGGAATCAGTGCTCACCTTTGCGAGTAAATTGATATTTTCGAGACGAAAACCCACCGGCAAATTTCTAAATTTGGCTTCCACTGTGAACTACGTCAAGCGTCTTGTTTGCGCAAATAATGATGACGTAGTACACACCGGCAGTAGAAATACTGTTGCGAGGGAAGCAGTGTTCTAGCTGTTTCTTCAAATTTTCCAGCTGAAAAGTAAGTCCATATGCCTGTATTGTATGATATGAATCCGACGCAAAGAGCGATGCACACATATTTGGTACTCATAATTTTGAAAATTGACAAAAATATAAATCTATCGTGTTACTAATCAAAATGGTTAGGCAAGGTGGATCTTGATTTTATATTAGGCTACTGGTGCTAGCACGCTCGGCTGGGTGCTAGTACTAGTAATTGTCTCAGCCGTTCATTCAGAAAAAAGGCTCTGACCTGTCTGTGAAGTATGTGCATGCAGTTACAGTACCAATACCACATATTGAGCTCTTTTGAGCTCTGTAAAAGTAAGAAGACACTACAAATGGGTTGCCCTACCGGGTTATACACAGTATGGTTATCGTACGTATTTGGTACTTATTACATGTTATGTACATGTACCTTTTTTCGCTATTAGCAAGTTTGACGAATTTGGCCTGAAGTAACTTGAAATACATGTTAATTGATGTAGTCCTTTCTAATAAATACAGATTTGTATACACAACTGAATTGTTTATTTCATTTTACTTTGCACAATTCACTTTACAAATAATGTTGTAATTCTGTGATTAATTTTTAGGTTTTTCGTTCAGAACACCATGACATCTGAAGAAGATAACAGTAAGATGCTCCGGGAGGCACAGAGGGTGTGGTCTATGTTGGATGATATGTCAGAGAACAACCCAGCAGCCTACAGGAAGTTTATAGACAAACATGTGAAAGAGGGGAAAGAATTTTTAAAACCACCTCAGCCATGCATGTGTGTAAAGACAGGAATCCTTGTAAGAATATATTTCTGTATGCATGAGCGTCTTTATTAGGTGAAGTGGATTAATGTAAAACTCAGTTTCAGAGTTTTTTGAGGGAATTCTCTTCACTCTGCTGCATCTTAAAATTAAGAAGATTTTTTTTGCAAAAGCATGGACAGATAAGGACATTAATGCCTTTAAAGCTTATGAGTGGGCTCAGAGAGTGTCGGCATTTTTGATAATTGTGTTCCAAATTTATATGAGTATATGAGTAATACTAAATTGAATCCTATAATAGTCATATCAGTTTGCATCTTTTTAAAAACAATCTTTTTTTAGTAATTGCTACCTAGTCCAAATCACCTTTTCCTTTTTTTTTTTACAAATATCACAAATTGAAGTTTTGATGCACTTGAAAAGTTATAATTGTTCTATTTTCTTCAGAAGGAGGGTTATATTACTGAGAAGCTGTATGTCAGTGTATTTGGGTGGAACAGAGTCCCCAAACCAAAGATATATGACACAGACCCTATACCTGTTATGGGGTCTAAGATCATGACTTCAAGAGATGAAGAAGATGGTATTTTTGATATTATTCTGTTTCTGTTTTATTGTTCACATGAATATATATATTTTAGCTTCATATTTGACTTTTTTCATTGCGAAATGGGAAATCATCACATTTAAAGTGTATATTGAAAGAATGTACTCTATTTCACCTCAGTTTGATTAATAATGTTTTCATATTACAATTTTAATCTCACTTCATATTTTTTTTCAAGTCGTCTTTATGTGAGATAGTGTTTCTGCTATATTTTGGTGAATTTTAGCATATTATAAAAAATACTTGTAAAGCTTATGTTACTGCATTCCATTTTCTTCCAGAGGATATTAAAGTTGTATCCATAGCCTTTAACCCACAGATTGTGCAAGACTATGGCCATGAAGCTGAAAATCCTGCTGAAAGAGATGCTTTGATTAACCTGGGACTTGACTATGTACAGGACCAGCAGAAAGTGACCATCTCAAGGAATTACAAATTACTCGACGAAAGCACTCTCTATAAAGGCGACCTTGCCCAGCTTAGACAGGGCTTGACTCAGAGATTTCAAAAAGAGGATGATGAGTATAATAAACAGATGTCAGATTTGCAAAAAATGTTCGGACCTATTGCAGAATCAAATGAGAGCTTAATTGGACAGCTTTCCAATCTTACTTCTGATGATTCCAAAGTGAAGACATCTCCTCCTGTCCAAAAAGAAACAGAGATCAGAGTACCTGGGCTTTCAAAACAACCAAGTAAAAACACAAATAAAGCAAATTTGATCCAAGAGGTCTCCAGTTCAGGGGAAAAAGATGGACGCACTCCTAAACATGAGATGTGTGTAAAAGACAGCACTGGTTCCAAGCCAAGGAGAGTAGAGGTCAAAGTTCACCTGCCAGAAGTGGGTTCCGTTCAAGAATGTGAACTTGACATATCAGAGGCAAGTATTTTTTAATACGTCACAAGCATATTTTAATATGCAACCAAGGCAAATTGTCTTAAAGTTTAGAATAAGGGAAGTCACTGCTGTGACATTGTGGCTAATACAAGTTTATTCAAATAATTTCTATGAGGTATAAGACATTAAATATTACAAAATAAAAACCAGATTTTTCCTAAGATTGTTCAAAACCCAAAATCAGAATTCAAGTGAGAGAACTTCAGCATAACATTTTGCTTTTATTTCATTATTCAACTGTTTTGACAAGACCATGTATATTGATGTTGCAGGATGATTTATCCCTGACAGTAGCTGAAAAATATGAACTGAAAGTAACATTCCCAGAGAAAATCAGAGACACATATTCCAGTGCCAAGTTCAGTACCAAGTCTCACACATTAACAGTGAATTTACCTACTATCAAACAGAGCTGAGGGCCTCGTGGCAGCAAGGCGCAATGTTTTTTTTTTTTTTTTTCTTTTTTGCTGTCAGATGGACTAACAAATTAGTAGAAATGTTGAAATGGACAGAAGCATCCTTCGTTTTGTTCTTACAGCATCTTTCTATTAAGTGACCTGTCAAGAAGATAGTTTGCGCTGGGCTGAGCGACTTATTGTTATGCAAATCACAACAGGCTTGGCCCATTTTGACTGAAGGGTTGTGGTTAAATTCATTCTCAAAGAATGGTGAATCTACCATATATATGGGCTTACATTAATTTTTTTTTTTTTGAGTTCATATTTATTGTATGTGACGGAGAACTGTCATGTGACAAGGTGAAAATTACAGCACTTTTTGATTCAATTTAACTTGAAAGCCTACTGCATAATCCCCATAAGGAATCCTTTCAGTGTCTTATAGGGGATTATTCAGCAAACTTTCAGGTAGGTGACGTAGGTCAATCATATTTGCTCTTCAGATCTGTTAGTCCGCATATCAACTTTGGTTGTGAATGTGGTCTGAGAAATAAAAATGAAGGTACTTGATCCACAGAATGGGGCTTTAGACTGCGATTTATTGGTGGCCCCAAGGAAGTGGTTCACTGTCTACTTGTAGGAAATGTCTTTCCTCATCACTTTCTTATTTTCTAATTATAGAACAACTGACCTGTATCATTTAAATCTGACACATTTATTTTTCAATCATGGTAAAATTTCAAGTAAACTTTTATTTCCTTTTCTATTGGCATGATATTAAGCAATTCCATGTTGACTGGTGGAAATGATTGTGCATCAAACCTACCTAAGCTTCTAGTCGATGTGTACCACTTACTCAATCTTCAAATGTCAGAGATGCCCCTATAAGCATCTTATCAGACTGTGGCACTCAGCAGCAATTTTATTCAAAGTTCACTGCATCAGAATATTCAGTTATTTTTATTCTGTTATACTTCACCTGGGCAGGTAATGTTGTTAATAGACTCCCATACCATTTTGTGACTGCATGATGCAATATTTGTCCATGTCAATCAAATACCAATGAAGTTCTGAAGCTTTCTATGGTAATTTGTAAATGTAGGAGCTGGTCCGCGTCAGCTCTGAATATCAACTAACCCCCAAAGCAGTTCTGAATGAATAAATGAATGAATGCTGCATTTTAATTTCAGTTATAATTTTGTTTTTCCTAATGCTATCATATTGTTCTATCATTGTTAGTTGTATCTCATGCTCCCCAGGCTGGGTCATATACCAGGGGGAAGAACTGCCCTTCCATCTTGTTGCCCTAAAATGTAAATGACCGAGTTAATACAATTTCAAACTATGTTCACATACACATATGGTATTGTGTGGTCATTTTTTATGACTTCCGGTGAAATACAAATCACTGAGAGCATGCAGCTTTTAATGTCAAATTCAAAATTACTTTGTACAATCTTTTTCTTCATGTTTTTAAATTGTAGAAATCAGATTTTCAAAAGAGCAGCAGTTGTTTCACTTGAGAGATAGTTTCATAATAATAGTAATTTAGACATATAAACTTTATCATTTGATATTTGAAGTCATAATAAGACACGTCCTGCCTTTAGAATCACAGTCACTGTAATTACATAAAAATCATTATTGATATTTACACACCTTTGGAATTTTCCCCTCATTCAGGAGTTCCTCAACAATATTTTCATCAGTATCTGTCCCACTTGTTGCTCTGATCATGAAGTCATCAGTGTTGCTAAGCACACCGTCAGCAAAATAGTTTAATACTGCTGCACGTCTTGGACCGTCGGACCTAAAGAAGTGCAAAAATGTACCCATATATTTGCCAGTTTTATCCTTAGGCTATTAAATAGATGGGGACCAACAGTTAAACTGAGATGTATAACCTTTAATACCAAACATTCATCTGTTGAAAACTGTCCATTTATAAACCAAAAATTAATGTTTTAATAAATTAAATAATAAATTAACCCATGAAGAACATTCTTGTCATCTATCAAATTAGAAAGATATATTAGTATGAATAAATGTGTAGTTATTGATGAAGGGAGAAAACTATTAACATTTTACAAATTGCATGCAAGTAGTGATAGAACCTTTTTGCCAATATAATTTATCTGTCCTTTTTTCTTTCTTCATATATAATACGTTAAAAACAATTTACTTTTTTATACCCTTTACACAGGAGAAGATGACAAACCAATTTCATAGAACTCACCTGTTTCCATAAGAGCCATGCACTGAGAGGGCATGGTGAAAGCTGGCGTGGCCTTTCTTCAGTAGACTGGGCACAGGCTTGAAGGCTGCCTTCTCCTCCTCTGCCAGAATTGTCTACAAATAAGAAAAGAATGCATTAAAGTGACAGTGACAGTTTCTTCAAACAACAGCATAGGTTAGAGTTTTATCAGTCCAATATTAAAATAAATTGCTCCCAGTTAAGCTACTGTTGAAGAGACTTTTATTGTAACACCTGAATAAAATGTTCTGCTAGAATGTACAGGTATTAAAGAAGTCAACTGAAGTTGAAATAAAAATGGAGGATAAGTGGAATGTCCTGAAGAAAGAATATCCCCTTACTGTTTGCCTGGTTATGATATTAAATTAGTTCTTATTTCTGGCATTTATTGAAAATTCCACTTTCAAATAAAACATGGAACCCGATCTAATGTATATAAATATAGCAATAAATTATAAAGTGAATAAAATAGGTTTAATAAAATCAAAAGATTCCCCCTACCTTAATACCTTCCATATCCTTGAAATTAAAGTCCAAGACAGGAAGAGGGCCTCCGTCTCTGGTCCACCTGAGCATGCAATGTTTTAAATGTTCCTATAACTCTTTATTTAATATCTTTTAAATATTCTTACTGCTTAAATTTTAAGTGTGGATTAATTCATTACATGTCTTTGATCCACACCTGAATCATTTCTGTCCACTTGTCAAAACAGGCCTCATTAAACTTCTAGTCCAAATTGAAATTTACTAGTCTAAGCTAGAATTGCCACTAGGCCAATTAAACTAGTCATTGTAAAAAGCCAGGTTTCTTTAAAAAATCCACTGCTGAATTTACTTTTCAAATGCGAAAGACTAGTGGCTGTCTCAGGTGGCATCTCATTTAGGATAGAAGATAATATTCTCAGTTCTAGATCTCACCAATTATGTGTAAAAACAGCACTAGCACTAAACAGATCTTGATCCAAAAGCCCTGATTAATTAATAAAAATAAAAAATTTAAAAAAACCTAATCAAATATACTTATAATATTATAATCATAGCTTTTTAGTTGTGGTACAGGGTGTCGAATTGTGGACCAGATTTTACTGACTTACTTACAGTACTACATAACTGACCTGTGGGATCCAGGTATGTACTGGAGACAGCCATTTTCTTCCGTCTGTTCATCGAGGGCAATATGAACCTGATGGAAGAGCTCTCATTATTTATCTTATTGGACTTTTAATTAATATCTTACTGAGGGTTACTGGCATAGTGATGTTCAATATCAAATGCTACAATGTAACAAACAGTGTCAACAAGTCGGCAAAAGAAAGAAACATCTTGATTTAACTTCTATAATGACTGTTCATAAGAACCTAAGACTAAGACTGGGTTCCCATTCCTAGATCGATCCATCTGGATCGGTGTAACTCCCTGGGGAGTCTCACTAAATTACCATCAACTAACCTGCTTAAATGTCTGTCATGCCTACATGTGCCTAATCAGCTAGGGGACAAAGATAATTACCTCCTAACAGCTTTACTAGACATTTAAGCAGGTTAAGTTGATAACAATTTAGTGAGACTCCCCAGGGAGATAGATCGATCCAAATATCTGTGGGAATGGTCCCTAAATTGTTTTTTCCCTGAGATCTTTCAGATAGTATATTACTAAAACCAATGTGACCACTGCACGGGTGTATGTATAGAAGACTAAGAAGTACAAAATAATTTAAATTAATTGACAGTCTGCATTTTAAATTATTCTTGTGATAAATTGGTTTTGTTGTCAGTCATTGCTGATGAAGACAATCTATACTAGAAACTCACTGTCAAATGCTTCATAGGGGTAGTTCTTGTCCAGTAGGAATAGTCTTGATGCCTGCGAAAATGAATAACTAAATACATCAAATCGTAATGATATTCCCGTGATGTTCATATATTGCAAGATTGTGGAATGCTTGTGACGAATAATATATTGAACTTCATTGTAATTAAGCTGTAGCCAGAACTCAAAATTCTCAAAAAGAATGCTAAGCCATTTCCATCATTTTTAAATTATTGAACACGTATAAAACAAAGTTTTGTGCAACACAATGCTGCATGCTACATTAGGGATCATGGTGATTATTAAATTGCTTCAAAAGTGACTAAAGCTATTTTACCCATGATGTATTGACCCTTCATTAAAGGACTTTGATCAAATGACTGATGACATTGTGAAGAGTGGAAATGTCATGGGTAAAAAACATGCTTAGTCTCTTTTGAAATGATAAAACTTTTTACCATCACTATATATCTGACAATGAAAAACTTTATCTCAAACAGGCCTGTAACAAGTAGGGGGTTCGAATGAACTGACCTTTTTGCTGGAAAAAGGTCAATATGGGTAAAATTTGATCCAGATACATGGAGGTTTTATGGTAAAAGGCCCACTTTTTCTGGAATAAAAAAAAAACTTTCAAATTCCTGTCTATCTGCCTGTCAAACAACATATACTATCCTTTGGCAGGGATAACTAGGAAAGGAACAAGTAGTATATTGTATACATACCATGCCACCACACCCCCATGCTTGGCTGGCTTCAGGAACAGCTGGTCATGCCAAAATCTGACTGCTGCATCAGGGTGACTTTCATCAATAAGTTGTGAGGCTGGGACCTATTATAGAAAACCTAAAACTGGTAAGTATGTCACTCAACTTGTATTTTATAATGTGTCTAAAAGCTGAAAAGCCAGGACCTATTTTCTTTTATATAAAATCATTGAAATTGTAAATGAAATAACTGCTGTAGCTCTTATCCTTTATTCTAAATACCCACAAGTTACATGTGTAATTTCAAATGGGAATGTATCTCAACTCCTTTCAAAGTCTAATTTTGAAAAAAAAAATTAAGAAAAATTAAACGTTAAATTAAATCTATTTAGATAGATAGACAGGAATTTGAAATTTACCACAACTTGGGGCAGGAACAGCAGGTCATGTAGGTAACTGGTGAGTCTCCAGTGTCCCAAGGTATGAATCAACACATTGTTAGGGTCGGAACTCTGGTTGGAGTGGTATTCATACAACATGGCATGGCCAGGATGGTGCTGATTGGGATCCTGTGGTGAAAACAGTATTCAAAGTAATTTTGGAACAAAATGATGGTAATTCAATTTTTCTTTCAATTAAGAGGTCCAAACAACCCACTTTGCAAACAATAATAAAAAAAGTAAAAATTTTTGTTAATATTTTTATTATTCAAACCAATGGGCAACCAATGTACTAAGAGTCAAAAGACACATGCTCTCAGTCTTGCATACCATAAAATACTTGAAATCCTGAAGAATTTTGTCACACTGATCTTCTGTAAGAACAGGAACATTGAGAAGGAATCCATCTCGCCAATACTGGCTAACCTGCTCTGGTGTTAACTTGTAGCTGCTCCATTCTGCTTTATCCTAAAACAAAATATCACTGATCATTGATGTATTTCCCTTTGAATTTCAATAATATAATAATGTCAGTATTTATATATTTTATTACTAGTATTTAAACTACACAGTATTGGTAGTCTTTTCAATAAATGCGCACCAATTAAACAGCTTATTATCGTCTATAACATGTTTTCTTCTATATAAAGATGTTCATTATAAAAATATTCTGGGTACAGTAAAAAATATGATATCTGTCAATCAATTTTACAAATACTGCAACACATTCGTGTTATTATTTACAAATATGTATTACCTTAACGGGTGGGAAGAGGTCTCCTGAAGGCTGGTGTAGTGTTGACCAGTCAGGGACACCAGGTTTAAAATCCCTGGGTTTCAATACAGCAGGTGCCGACATTGTCCACTGTGTTATTTCACACTGATATTAAAGCCCTGGATCACCCAAAAGCTTCCCATAAATGTAGGTCAAACTGCACAAGAAGTGGGGCACGAATCAAGGCCAGGGCAAAGATATCTTGAACTAGGAGCAATTTACATGAACGTCAGAAAGTGACGTTTTCTGGGACGGTGTTTGTTCATTCGTTTGGCAACAGCTGTGATAGCACAGTTCAGTACAGGCTGTATGTCTTAGCATACACTTATCTCCCATGATAACGCTTGTCTGTCTCTTATCTGGAAATGATGAGTTGTTCCTTAGAACCCGCAGAGAAAACTGTACATCCACCATTTTGAACTGTCACATGATATATCACGTGACAGTTTGGCTGTTTATTTTTCTTCCCTGTCTTCACCTTTTTACGTTTTTTCCTCATTATTTGAATATCCCTAATTTTTATTCCATTGTAATTTAATTTTGTATACAATTTGATACTCTTAATTGCATCGAACAATTTATTTGCTTTGAATAAGTTTGTTTCACTGTTTTGACTACCCTATTGTCTCACCTGTATTCAGGGGGGGTGTATCGGAACAGCGGCGACTGAGCAGCTTCCATCTTGAAAACTTTGTTGATTGAAAGCTTCGTTGCTGAAATCAGTGTTCTAAAGCAGGCTGCAGAGTGATGCTAAATAATTAAGAAGAAGGGATGGAAAAATTTTTGTAAGGTAGGATTTATATTCAATTCCAACATAACTGCCCGATTTTCAATCGCATTCTAACTTAGTTAAGATTTAAACTTAGTCGCCGACTAAACGCACGCCATGATCAAACAAACGGCCCGACTCAAGTACAGTGCTTTGATATGTGACTTTGGACGGTGCGTCGTTTCATTAAGATTTCCACTTTTAAGACAGATAATTGTGGGTGTATTTGTGCTCAAATTCGGAAGGCCAATTCCCTAGTGGTTTAAGAAGAGGCCTAATTTGGAGAAGTGATTTGTAGTAATTGATTATCGGCTGGAAAAGGGCCAGGCTGTAATGTAGCATGTCTAGATGGGATCAGACAAGTTAATAGCGTAAATTTGCTCTCGATGGGACACTGGGCGGCATTAGTGTATGTGGCTTTTACCTCAACAGTAGCCTGTAAACAAACTTGGAGCAAAAATGCCTATAGTTCATGTTGAAATATGAGTAAACGTTCAGTTACGCTTGGGACCCTGAAACATTTCTATGGATCCTAGATTACAAATTACAGATTTGAATCGAAAGTAAAAAAAAAAGGGGGGGGGGGATTAAATTTGATTTGATTATTTTGCTGGGCACATTTAGGAAGACACTGACTTTTTGTAGCTATTTGAAATATTATGAGAGATAAAGTTTACATTCAAGTACTAGTACTAGTAAATCTCACAATGAAAGTCTGTTTGAAGGCCCCCTTAACATTGTCATCAAGTGTTTATTACTCCCACCCCCACCAGGTGTGAACATGTTACCTGGCAGTGTTCTCTTTGATGGTTACAGTAGACTGTGTTCACTTTGTTATGTTATGTCACCTGTGGTAGGCAGATGCTCCCAGGGGACACCTTGCTGTCTCTGCCCCAGGGCCTCTGTGTGACAAACTATATGTCAACCATATCATTATCTTGTCATATTTATCTTAGTTTGGGATTGTGTCCTGGTTGGGGATGGTTTGAAGTTGTTTATCAAGAAAACATGGTGAAATTATAGGCCCAGAAGTACTTTGTATAGAAATTTTTTACATTAAATATTTTTGTAATACAAAAAGAAATGTTTGTGCAAGTTGGAATTGAGCCTGTCATCCTGTGCTGTTACAGTATTCTGCTCCCTGCGTACTGTCATATAGATTAACTAACATTATTGTAGTTCAATTGAGACATTTTGTGTCACATTGTCATTACTGAAACCTGATCTCAGTGTGAACTATTGAATCTAAACCTGGGTTTCCACTAGCAAGGTTTCCATTAGAATGTTTTCACATGGGACTATTACAAGACAAATTTATAGTCCAGCTGGTATGGCTTCACTTGGCAATCTGCTGTCCATATATGTGTTAAACTTATTTGTGTTTCTGGTCACCAAGTACATCATGCAATAAAATTACAGTGGCAGTTTGAAGGATAGCATCAGCACACTATTGTAGGTTTCCTTGATGTAGCAGAGGGTGCATAATACCAGTTCACAGCTATCCAGTATGCAGCAATTTAGTTAATGCATTTTAAATGTTTTTAATTATAGTCTAATATAGCAGTTTGCTTTTGTTCTTACTTTCATGATTATGTGAAGTGACTCATTTGAGCTAATTTTTTTATTTTAAGGTGATCAGTTTGTGAACAGGCTTCTATATTCCTCCATTTATCCATTTATCTGCATTTCCTGCCTCAGATTAACACATCATTTTATTCTGATTTACATGTCTGGGGCAATGTAATTAATGTAGTTATCACACTAATTATACACTGCACTTATCATTATTATTGTCTTTTTATTGTCACAATCTTAAAAAGAACATCTTGCTTTTTCCCTGCCCTGCCCCGATACAATACAACGTTATTTTGAGATGTACGTCCCCACCCCCACCCCACTGTGTTTTACTGGGATTGGCCCCTTGTATTCAGCACAAAGGTGTGGGACAGGGTGTGTTAAGTGAGCTCACTTTGGCATGGATTTTGGGTTTGCCAGGTAGTTGAGAATGTTATAAATTCAAATTAAAAAAAAAAAAATTAGTAAAAATAGTGATAACTTGTGATAGTCAGCTCAGAACTGATTTCCATTTCTCATAGCTATAGGGTAAAATATCTTTAGCATTTGACTAAATAATCTTCATACTGGCCTGAGCTAAGGGTTGTTTAAAGAAAAATGACTTGGATCAAGACAGCAAGGTGCAGAACAAATAAACCACAGTTATAATTGAATGCTGTCATAGGCAAGATAGTTGTGGTTTCATCAGACAAGAAAGATTTCCCTTCCAACAATGAATTGTTGCTTTGTAATTTATTGTGGACACATTCAAGAAAGTCCCTCATTTTCCTTCTTAAAAAAGTTTGATTGAACCACTGTTTTCGTAAACAAAAGAGCTCTATTCCATGTCTAGGTAGGTTTTTGTGCGTCAGATAATTGAAGCGTATTTTCGAGCATTGAATGGAGGAACCTGGTGCGGTTCTGTTAGCAGTTTTTTCCTTACATTTTTACATTAAACAATATCATCTGCAAACCATATGAGTCGAGTAAAGCCTCAAAAGTTACCACACTGCTGAACTCAACAAGATCCATGGTATTTAAGTGAAAAATCCTTTCCCAAAATTTAAAAAAAAAAAATTGTATTACAACAAGCCAGTGTCTTTACCTTTAAAAGTGATGCAGACTGATAGCTTAGAGTGGCTTGGTTGACATGTAAAAGTGTAGGGGAATATTATGTTACCTAAGCATGAAGTGTGCTGTAGACAGATCTCTCATATTGACTAGGTTGACATAGAGAAGCACAGAGGAATATTATGTTACCCTGACTCACCATTCAACATTTGTTTACAGACCTGAAAAAAGGGGGGGAAAACATACCTGGCAAGAATTGGTGAAGTAAAGGTAGGAGGTAGGATTCATGTGCCCTCAGTTACTAACTTCAGTATTTCTCACCTTTGAATTTACAAATACTTGGATATGAAGAATATATTGTGGCCAAGTATACCACTGCTGTGGTCATTATGTACTATACACAACTGAAGAACTGAAGTTGAGACTAACTTACAAGTATATGCAATTCTACAGTGGCATTATTGAAAGTAAAAAGGTTATAAAATGTAACATTGTCAGGCGTACACAAAATGATTGCTTGTATAGTGAATCTATGTCACTTTTTAAATTTTTGTACAGTAAAAAGATTGTATTGTGAAATTACAATGCTTTTTACATGGCCTGAATCAATTGGAGCTTTCCATCCAGCCTTGTTTTCAAATTTAAATCCTTAAATGGCACAGGTTTTTAAACAAGTCGGTTTAATAGCAGGCAAAATAGTGAGTTAAATGGGAAATAATGGCGATGCATTCATTAATCAGTCATCATGCCAGAAAGGATTCACACAGTGGTGGAAGATTGATGGCTCTTAATGATCATTACCATCAAGTTTCATCTCTGCACAGTTGAGAGAAGAATTTCATTATGGGACATATGCAGCTATGTTTTTTTTATGAAAAACACCTTTTTCTTATGCACTGGGCCTCCTAGACCAAATTCAAAGGACTGTTCAGACAAGGTGTGTACTTAATGAGTCATTTTAGAAGACCAGCTATAGTTGTCACAGAGATTTTCATACTGTAGTAACAATTGTTAGCCGATGAAAAATACACGAAACTAGTTGAAATGAATTCACTAAAGATTTTGTTGTCAGTTGTACAATGGGAGATATGGTCTTAGATTCATTACCTGTTCAAGTTGCAGCTTGTGTTAATGGGCCTTTCATATTGGGTATGAGACAGTACGGTTTATGAAATGGGTGAATTTTTGTTTAAACTCCATGGAGCTCAGTAGACAAATTGTATAATGTCAGGCAACAAATTACATAAACAATACAAGAAAAACTGCACCCTGACTACAACTAATGAATTATGTTGAATGGAAAGGTAGATGTTTTGTTGCACATTATATCATGTCGTTGTTTTTTTGAATGATGGTTCTGAAGACTATTTATTTCTTTAACATTTTGCGGTAATTTTCATTCATTAGACTGTTGAGACAGTTAAGCTGAAAGTAGAGGCATGGGAGCACAGAATTATTCAACTTCCTTTAACAACCACCACTGTAAGGCAGAAAATGTGGAAATATATACTGCTAACCATGTAACCAGACATGACATCCTACCAAACTTTCAGCTGGTTCAGTTTATGGCCTTGTTAGACTTATTAGACATTCTCACAGGGGCTAAGAAACCCCTTAGCAGTTTTGTCTGGCTGGTAAGTTTTTAGGTTTCTTGACATAATTGGTCAAATAGGTGATGAACGGATATCTTCAGCTTTCATGTAGGCTGAACCAGTTCAGTTTTCATGTTTTGTCCCAGGATGAAGGAGATAATATCTAAACTGCAGTCATTTTTAAGCTTCAGGGGGGCTGTGGCTACTGTTATCTGAGTTTAGCATCAAAAGTTATGGTAAAATAAGCTCCTAACTGTACCTCTTTACTGCCACCCAGTGATGTTATCAACAAATATAGTGGGTTTATTTGATAATTGTTATATGCTTATAAAAAATACTCAGCACCCAGAATGATGCCAGATAAATTGGAATAATTAGAAAGTATTGCAATTCTGGAAGGGTTTTAATTCATGAAGTATAGAAAAGGATAGATGCAAATAGCATCAGATCCATTGAAGTAGATTCAAGTTTTAGCTCCCATTAAAGGTTGAAAGCCCTTGGATCTGTGCTTATTAAGTATGTTTTTCTTCACTTAATAACTACCCACTATTAATAGATATATGCCAGGGGTCCTCGTTAAAGATGACTTTAATGGACATCATGAGAGTAAAGTTTAATAGCACTGAATTCCAAAGAAAAAGTAGTGCTAGTAGAGAGACTTGGAGAGGCATTCTAGTCTGTCCTTTTTTCAGACAAATTCATCAGTGTTAAAGAGACAAAAATTCAAACTATACCTATTAACTGTTAGAAACATGCTGATTCCATGGTATGCTTTTATTGTTAGGCAGCCATACTTTAAAAAATCATAGCTCATATAGTATTACTTTGATAGAATTAACTGCATTGGCACACATCTTCAATCAGCATAAATCTGCAGAGCAGATTTGTTCCATGTGCGCTATCCAGAAAGCAATTAAAAAGTGCACTTATTTCCCTGACTCTTTGTAGAGGGGAGACCAAATGGCATCTGTAGCCAGATGTGTCTCTTTGCTTAGTGACCAGCACTTACTATCAGGTCAATAAAATGGCCAAGCTGTAGTCTAGTGAAGAGCTCCATGGAAGAGCTCCACGGACATCATGATGGAGAGAGCTCAGTAGTTCAACTTTGTTGGCACTCAGTGACTGCATGCGAGCAATCTCCGATGATCATGTTGCGACAAGAAATATACCAATTATCAAACAGAATAAAAATTTTAATGTATGTATTGGGTTTTTTTTTTGGGGGGGGGGAGGATAATTTTGTGATGAATTTTAATGAGAGAGAGAATATTCAGAGGAGTATGAACAATGTTCGTTTAGTCTTGTTGCATCTACTGCTTATGATCACACAGAATAGTAAGGCTTCAACATATTTAAGACTTCATCAACCTAGTGAGAGATTCAAGAGCCCATATATCTCACTGTCTAGATTTAATAGGTGGGACTGTAGCCTTTCATGAACATGTGCTTCCATGTGTCATAATGAATTAACACCAGGTGGCATTTAGAGTGGAAAATGAAAAAAAAAAAACTGTGATATAAACAAGATTGGTAAGGGTATTGGGAAGATGAAGTGGATGTATTTTTTTTTGATTATGCAAGTCTTGGTTACTTGCACACCAGTTTCCTAAACAGCACACTATTATTGGCCAGACATTGGAACAGTTGGCAGCAGGTTGGCAGTGGCTTTCCTACAGTTGGCCAAGCATTGAGTTCTTAGAACTGTCAGAAATCCAACATTAGCTTGGCATTGGCCCACTGACTGTGGTTGGGTTAGGGACCCATACTGGCCCTACATGGGGGTAGTTGGCTTACCAATGCTGGGCCAATGATGTCTGGGTTGTCATTTCTTGTAACCTGTAACGTGTAGTTTGCTTTGAGTCCACAGTTTAACTTAGGTCAAGTGCTATTGTTGTTGAGGAAACCTGTCTTTTTATATATATATATGTATATATTGGTCACATTGCCATAGTGGGAAAGACTTTCACATTTTATATCATGTTTCTTAAGCAGTTTTCTCATGGTTCAATATCAACTGACCCTTAGATAACCGTAGAGTTTCATCTTCAGGTTAGAAAATGTTGAGAAGTATTTAGAAATACAAAGGGCTGAATTGAGAAACCACAGTTCACCTGAAGGCTGGAATAAACAAATAGAACTTCAAGTCATAATTTGTACAAATTAAAATGGGACTGCTTTGTAACAGTCACAGGTTAAATGTCCCAATATGTGTACAGTACACGCCAACACACCTCTTGGCTAGCCTGTTGGAAATACAAAAAAAAAAAAAGACCTGTGCATTCATACACCCACTTGTATGTGAACCAGTTTGGGTTTAAAAACTCTAAGCCAAAATAAAATGTATTTACCAGAGTTAGGTTGTCTGCATGAGGCACTGTGAGAAATATTTAAGTGTAAGTTAGTCCATAGAGAAACCTGTGAACTTATTAGAAAGATGTCTACATTTGGGTGAATTGAAATTTTTGGTGAATAACCTGGAAATTTGATAACATTTTTGCAGTGAAGCAATCTAATTTAAAACATGTCTGAACGCAATATATCACACCTCCAGGGCTTTTTGGAGAACAAAGTAGATGAAAAAACTAAGTGTCTATCAAAAATACATTTCAAAGCTGAAATATTTTATTTAATCATAAAATTTGTCATTTATGTCCTCAAAATTGTTTCAAGTAAAGTGCCAGGTGCAAGGACAGCCAGGGGTGGTCATTAAAGTCACTGTCCCTCTAGCCATGTACACTCGGCAATTCTTACTGAAAATTTTCTTTTTAGTTGAGGTTTTGCGGTTATGCTGAATGTTCTTAGGAATTTTGGTTTATCTCATGTAGGAAAAGGTTTAGGTTCAGTGCATGCAAGATTTTTATGTCTGTATAAATTTATATCTGGAATTTGTTTGTTTTGGCATTTTATAAAAAATTAAGTAAAAGTTTTTAATCCAATGAGAGAAGCATGATTTGTAGAAAACAGAGAATTCATCTGGAACTGTGGCTATACAAATTGATCATTGTATTTGTCATCTTTGTGCCTAAGCTTGATTTAGAATTGATTATTAGTGAAGTCCATATATGAAAACAATACCTTAGGTTTTAACATAGGGGTGACTCATGTGGGTCATGCTAATATTAAGCTTGCTTTGATGGGTGTTTGTGTACAATATCAACATTATGAAAGAATGCAATTTATGCGGGAAGCATCATACAGAATCTCAATCACTGTGTACGATGACTTCTCCAAGTTCAAACAAAACTGATATTTATAACTGCCCTTTGCCAAAACGTTTAATTTGTTAGTTTTGCCTAAAAAGATGATTGAAAATAACTGTCATTTGTGTGTTTGTAAGAAAGAACCTCCTTCAGAATAACTAAAAAGGTTAAAATCTTGATCAAATATTTGTATGATATTTGAATTTTTGTAGTGTTTGGAATTTGTGAGAACTGAATTAATCAATTTATCATTGAAATAAATCAAATTGGATTCTCTTTATCTTTATTGTTTTTCAACATTGCCAAGTAATACATTTTCTTATTATGTTCCAATAGTGATAATATTATCTAATTTGAACAAATCCTAATCTTTGTCTCTGTGCACCAGGCATAAATAAGGACTGTTAATATACTGTTTAAAGAGAGAAAGGTTGTTAATCTTTGGATTGTGCTAAGCTACGCTGAAATGTTAATGCCACATTATCGGGCACACTCAGTGACTAATCGACTTGGTTTCCAACTAAATTATTTGCAGGGGAAAAAGCATTTTGAAAGGTTCTTACAGCATTTTCTCAACAGCTTTTCTGATTTTGATTTAGATTAAAAAATAGGTGGCACTCATACAAGCAAAAGCAAGGGTATGTAAAACCTGGCTACAGCTGATTACAATATACAGTTCAGTTCAGAGTGAAACTATTAAAGGCATCCATACTGCTGCAGTGTGGTGGATTATTTAGGATTTGGCGGGATTAAAAGATGGAAAATGATGTTTGCCGCCATTCCCCTTTGCATAAAAATTTGCTAAATAAACGAGGAAGTTGCTGTCTATCATTCTACCTCTCTTTCCTCCCTTCCCACTTCGCCTCAGATTTGGTTATTGTATTGCAGTGATATGCATGCTTAACTGAAATAGAGAGAACAACTACTTTTGTACTATGTACTATGTAGTATGCCAGTGCCTTGCCCTTGGATGTAGATATACTTTTCCTTTTGCAAGAACAAGTTGCACAGGTCACATGTAGGTTTTATATATATTTTTCAATACAAAGCACCTTGATTTAACCCTCGTATCAATGTATTGTCTTGTAGTGCACATATTTTAGATAGCTGTGTGGATGAATTTCTCTGTGATCTGCTTGTACCATAGACTTACCTGCTAGGGAAGCCTTTGATGTACTGTTAACAAAGCAGTTAATGCAGGTGAAGTCAAAAAAGCCAGAGGCCACATTAAGACTCTCAGTGCATTTTATCTCAGTAGTAAATGTACACAAATGTTATTTTTTATTTGAAATATCAAAGTATTTTATGATACTTGGTATTAAAAAAGTATTATGTAATGCATGAATTGGCTGTCTACCACAGGACTTCAATTTTCAAACAGACTAAAACATCCTTCTCTCTTTGTTCAATCTAGAAAAACTTCACACATTGTTAGATGTGTAAATTTCATTTCTCTGTGTACTCTTAGACTGATTGTCAGTTTGTTAGCAAATATAAAACATTGTACAAGTAGAGATTCCAATTAACAGTACAAAGGGAAGCCCATCCATTTGGACGACAAACCCCTAAGGCTTAATTACTGATTAAACATCCAGGTAAGCTTAGATGAGGATCAATATTCTCAGTCATGGCTCAGTTCACACAGGGGACTAACTTGGACTGACTGGAGAGTGTCGGTTTACCTTGCCAACCAGTGGATAAAATTGATCAACAAAGATTATTGAAATCAGAGGTAGGATGAGGATGGATATGTTTTATATGTGTGGGTGCCACATAAATAATTCTGGTCAGTCAAATGTTATGCTTCAAAGCCAAAATGTTTACCGTCTTTTTAGAAATGATTTGCTGTTTTACCACTATTAAGTAAAAGATTATGAAAACCCAATTTCAGCATAAGATAGACCTTTATAAATTTCCTTTTACGCTCTCCAAATGTGCAGGACAAGTGATCATGGAATCTCCGTTGTATTTTCATTCATGCGCACATGATTTGTCTTTTAAGAGAGCAAATGTATCCATCAATTCCAGCATGTTTCCATGGCATCTCAAGGTATTACTAATAGTTTGATATCATCTGTCTCAATGTGCCTCATAAAAATCACTTTCATCAAATTATCTCTAATGCTGTCTTAGAACTGATCAATACTCCACATATTACACTAATCTCCAGATTAATACAAGTTGGGATGTTTACACTGTGCTGAAAATAAGATGAGGCCAAATATTGACTAGGGATGGATTCTAGGTATTCTCTGGAAGCTTCTGAGATTTTAACAAAATGAAAAAGGAAAGATATCAGGCCACAAAAGGGACACTGTGATATTCTTTCATCTTCATAAAGAATGAAATTTATTGAATGTTTTTCCCTGTGCAAAAATCTATTGATTTACGGTCATGTTTTGGGACAAATTACAGCAAAAAGATGAATCAGACATATGCATTGCTGTATATGGTCAAATGTTGTCTTTTTACCCATAGTATCACTAATCAGTCACTAAGAATAAAAAGACAGTTTTGCTTTGATGGGATACAAAAGTCAGACAGTAACTTTATTTCCTAGTGGCTGATATGTATTCACTCATTCAGTCTTTCAATTAAGATGCTGTATAGCTTCAGAATTTAAATTCGATGCATGAATTTAAGTGGAAAATGTATCATTGAGATCAGAATTGGCATGGAAAATTGAGACATTAATTTTTTGTGTTGGTTGTTGCTCTGTAGACGGGCATTTATCTTTGGGGAATAATTTAGACAAATTGATCTGAGTCTCCCTAGTTGATCCAAATGTGGTTTTGTGCTCAGGGACCGGATGCAAGGTTATGAAAAATTAGTGAATACCATTTGTCAGTATTTTTTTTTNACCCATGTATGTGGTCAAGGTGGTGAGGTCACCAGACGGAGAGAGTCGAAATTATTCCATTGGACAGTTAAGGTAAGTGTCTCACACCATTTTGAAAAGGTTACTTGATTGTAAATGAGTGGGTCAAGATATTTTGGACAGTCATTTGTGATTTTAGTTTTTATGTTTCTGAGACAGCTTTGAAAACGTCATTTGGTCTTGGATTAAAAGGGTCACAAATTAGAAGGGTGTTTGTGATTTTAGTTAATTTGAAATGTTGCAGGACTTACCAGTTTGTAAATTTTTAAAATACTAGTATTCATTGGGAAACAGCACATTGTTTTGAAAGACATAATGAACCAATAGAAAATTTAAAAAGAATGAAAATGTTATACTTTTCTTAATTCAGCATTCAGAGGACAGCGGTGTGGATCCTGGAGCAGTACTACCGTGATTTCCCAGTCTACAACCAGTATCTAGATCACATCCCGGGGTCACGCAGGGCAAATAAGATATCCAATTTCAAGTTTTATGATGTCGATGGCGTGACCAATCCCACGCCTCATGGCAGATCTCGGGCAATACTGGCTGCGGCCGCTCGAAGGAGAGACTCCAGTCATAATGATAGGTAATTGTTGAAGTTATTTATATAAGAGATACACCATGAGCCAAGGAGTGTAGATAATTTATAATACAAGTGTATGGAGCTATGATCCTTGCTGATAGGGGTATCTAACTTTTTTTCATAGCAGTGTTGATAACAAAGAACAGCAAGAACAAGGAGAGTTGTGTAACTTAATGCATGCATGTCATGCATGTTTGTGAGATACATCTCACCTGGAGCTTCTGTTCTTGACAACCTCCATGGTATCGAACTTAATGAGCCACTGCTGCTTTAAATTTAGATCTAAAAATGTTAGTGTTTGAGTTATAACTAATATTTGGCCTCGAGATCCTTTGTGAAACTTGTGCCTTAATAATTCTATCATTTTTAATTTTTTCCAAACAAATTCATGTAGATGAATGTTTTGTGACATAACATTTCATTGATAGACAAATTAAATTCTGTTTGCTCAGTCAAGTCTTTTCAATCTATTCAATTTAAAAAAAAAATTGTGCAAGGAAGTTAACTGAAGCAGGATAATTATAGTGGTGTCTTTTTGATCTGGTATCAGCCAATTAAAGAAAAATAAATATTAAGGTTGGGAATGGTTCAAAGAAGAATATGAAATGTAAATACATCTTTAAACTTTTCTCATCACTGTCACATTTTCTGACTTTTTTTCCGGTAAATTGTCACTATGATGATTATTATTTTTTCATTATTTCATATTTCAAGTACATACCTGGTACATTGAAATAGCATGTCGTCAGTATTGTCGGATGTATACCTGAAGGTTCATATTTTAAAAAAAAAGAGCAAGCAGACACTTGGCTAATAAAATAATTTTGGTATTTTCAGGTTCTATGAGGAACAGGAGTATGAGAGGCGTGTGCGGAAGCGGCGTGCAAGACTGTTGGTGGCTGCAGAGGAAGCATTTACTCATATCAAGAGAATGCAGGACGAAGCAGGTACTTAGATATACATAACAATGCCTGAAAATGGGATTGCTTAAATTTAGATTTACAGCCAATTTGAAAAAAAAAATCTCCATGTTGATTTGTAACTAGCTGTGTGAGTCAAACTGTTGTGTCAAGTACACCTTATTTCTATTAGAGTTTTGTTCTGTTAAGGCACTTTTATAATATCCATTCTTTGTTTGATCAAACATTATCAGGTCAGCAGCTACATTTCAAGTTCCTTCTTTTTTTTTTTTACTTCAGGTCCAGCAATTCCTATGGATCCACAAGAGGCAGCACAAGCCATATTCCCCTCAATGGCGCGTGCCCTACAGAAGTACTTACGCATCACGCGACAGCAGCCACGCTACTCAATGGAGGGAATACTGGAGCATTTAGCAGACTGTATCAGCCACGATATGAGCCCTCGTGCTTTCATGGAGAAATATCTCACACAAGGGGCTGTTGTTCACAACCCCAAGGACTATAAACCCACTCAGCCATGGGTTCTTGTATGTGACTCTCTACTCAGTCGTGCTGCCGAGCACGGAACTCTGTTTAACTTACGCCAAGGGGACGTTTCCCTTCTGTGTAAAGTGACCAAGATTCCCCATTTTAGTATCACTGAGGAGGTGATTAATCCCAAGAACAACAAGTTTGTCCTTAGGTTGAATTCTGAGACATCTGTCTAAGGGCTGTATGTTGTGCTGACATCTATTGAGAAAACAAAACATTGAGCTGGAGATCATGCCACAGTCATTTATAGTGATAACATCTGTTGAGAGAAAATATTATGGTGGAGAGTATATCACAGGCGTCACCAAGAAAACTTAGCTGCATACTGCACTTTGTGGAATGGGAGAAATGCCTTTTATATTTAAACATGCAAATTAGAAATATTTTACATGCAAGAAAGTGGTATTATGTATGAGAGGTATATGTGGGCACCACCCAGATTCACATTCTGTCCATTATAAAGCATTTTGGTTACTTAAGAGACCTGAAGAGGAAACACAGCAGTTTTCAGATGTGACTGAGTGGAACACTGGACAGATTAAGAGCTGTTACAATAGTCTATGGCACAAGATTTCCACTTGCAACAAAAAGAGCAAAAGCTGTGTATAAACAATATTTATGAGATATACACCTCTGTATGCACATTCTGTGTATAGGTAGAACCTCTGTTAATATACACTTGCCATATGAGAGGTTTTAGTTGCATTATACACTCAGTGTGTATGTTACAATATCTTACTGTTAATGACATCAAGTGTACAATTTAATATTTGGATTTATTATGATGCAAGCAGGTGCATTTTAAAGACTGCCATGTTAGTGAATTTGGATCAATGCCTGTTGTATTGTATGTAACTGATCCAGTGTCATAAGGTTATAGTACCCCTCCCCCCCCCNAGCCTATGTATGTGGTCAAGGTGGTGAGGTCACCAGATGGAGAGAGTCGAAATTATTCCATTGGACAGTTAAGGTAGGTGTCTCAGACCATTTTGAAAAGGTTACTTGAGTGTTAATGAGAGGGTCAAGAGATTTTGGATGGTTGTTTGTGATTTCATCTTTCTGAGACAATTTTGAAAATGTCATTTTGTCTTAAATGTAAAGGGTCAGAAATTAGACAGGTGTTTGTGATTTTAGTTAATTTGAAATGTTGCAGGACTTACCAGTTTGTAAATTTTTGAAATACTAGTATTCATTGGGAAACGGCACATTGTTTTGAAAGACATAATGAGCCAATAGAAAATTTAAAAGGAATGAAAATATTATACTTTTCTAAATTCAGCATTCAGAGAACAGCGGTGTGGATCCTGGAGCAGTACTACCGTGATTTCCCAGTCTACAACCAGTATCTAGATCACATCCCGGGGTCACGCAGGGCAAATAAGATATCCAATTTCAAGTTTTATGATGTCGATGGCGTGACCAATCCCACGCCTCATGGCAGATCTCGGGCAATACTGGCTGCGGCCGCTCGGAGGAGAGACTCCAGTCATAATGATAGGTAATTGTTGAAGTTATTTATATACACCATGAGTCAAGGAGTGTATATAATTGATAATACAAGTGTATGGAGCTATGATCCTTGCTGATAGAGGTATCTTACTTTTTTTCATAGCAATGTTGATAACAAAGGACAGCAAGAACAAGCGGAGATGCATAACTTGATGCATGCATGTTTGCGAGATGAATCACACTTGGAGCTTCTGTTCTTGACAACCTCCACAGTATAGGAACTTAATGAGCCACTGCTGCTTTAAATTAAGATCTAAAAATTTTAGTGTTTGAGTTATAACTAATATTTGGCCTCGAGATCCTTTGTGAAAATTGTGCCTTAATAATTCTATCATTTTTAATTTTTTCCAAACAAATTCATGTAGATGAATGTTTTGTCACATAACATTTCATTGATAGACAAATTAAATTCTGTTTGCTCAGTCAAGTCTTTTCAATCTATTCAATTAAAAAAAAAATTGTGCAAAGAAGTTAACTGAAGCAGGATAATTATAGTGGTGTCTCTTTGATCTGGTATCAGCCAATTAAAGAAAAATAAATATTAAAGTTGGGAATGGTTCAAAGAAGAATATGAAATGTAAATACATCTTTAAACTTTTCTCACCAATGTCACATTTTCTGACTATATTTCCGGTAAATTGTCACTATGATGATTATTATTTTTTCATTATTTCATATTTCAGGTACATACCTGGTACATTGAAATAGCATGTCGTCAGTATTGTCGGAAGTATACCTGAAGGTTCATATTAAAAAAAAAGAGCAAGCAGACACTTGGCTAATAAAATAATTTTGGTATTTTCAGGTTCTATGAGGAACAGGAGTATGAGAGGCGTGTGCGGAAGCGGCGTGCAAGACTTTTGGTGGCTGCAGAGGAAGCATTTACTCATATCAAGAGAATGCAGGACGAAGCAGGTACTTAGATATACATAACAATGCCTGAAAATGGGATTGCATAAATTTAGATTTACAGCCAATTTGAAAAAAAAATCTCCATGTTGATTTGTAACTAGCTGTGTGAGTAAAATTGTTGTGTCAAGTACACCTTATTTCTATTAGAGTTTTGTTCTGTTAAGGCACTTTTATAATATCTGTTCTTTGTTTGATCAAACATTATCAGGTCAGCAGCTACATTTCAAGTTCCTTCTTTTTTTTTTTTTACTTCAGGTCCAGCAATTCCTATGGATCCACAAGAGGCAGCACAAGCCATTTTCCCCTCAATGGCGCGTGCCCTACAGAAGTACTTACGCATCACGCGACAGCAGCCACGCTACTCAATGGAGGGAATACTGGAGCATTTAGCAGACTGTATCAGCCACGATATGAGCCCGCGTGCTTTCATGGAGAAATATCTCACACAAGGGGCTGTTGTTCACAACCCCAAGGACTATAAACCCACTCAGCCATGGGTTCTTGTATGTGACTCTCTACTCAGTCGTGCTGCTGAGCACGGAACTCTGTTTAACTTACGCCAAGGGGACGTTTCCCTTCTGTGTAAAGTGACCAAGATTCCCCATTTTAGTATCACTGAGGAGGTAATTAATCCCAAGAACAACAAGTTTGTCCTTAGGTTGAATTCTGAGACATCTGTCTAAGGGCTGCATGTAGTGCTGACATCTATTGAGAAAACAAAACATTGAGCTGGAGATTATGCCACAGTCATTTATAGTGATAACATCTGTTGAGAGAAAATATTATGGTGGAGAGTATATCACAGGCGTCTACCAAGAAAACTTAGCTGCATACTGCACTTTGTGGAATGGGAGAAATGCCTTCTATAATTAAACATGCAAATTAGAAATATTTTACATGCAAGAAAGTGGTATTATGTATGAGAGGTATATGTGGGCCCCACCCAGATTCACATTCTGTCCATTATAAAGCATTTTGGTTACTTAAGAGACCTGAAGAGGAAACACAGCAGTTCTCAGACGTGACTGAGTGGAACACTGGACAGATTAAGAGCTGTTACAATAGTCTATGGCACAAGATTTCACTTGCAACAAAAAGAGCAAAAGCCGTGTATAAACAATATTTATGAGATATACACCTCTGTATGCACGTTCTGTGTATAGGTAGAACCTCTGTTAATATACACTTGCCATATGAGGGGTTTTAGTTGCATTATACACCCAGTGTGTAAGTTACAATATCTTACTGTTAATGACATCAAGTGTACAATTTAATATTTGGATTTATTATGATGCAAGCAGGCGCATTTTAAAGACTGCCATGTTAGTGAATTTGGATCAGTGCCTGTTGTATGGTATTTAACTGATCCAGTGTCATAAGGTTATTTCCCCCCCCCCCCCCTTACACAGCCTGCTCCCAAAGACAGATATAAACATTTCTTTCCAATTCCCGAATTGCATACAACAGAATATCATTTCAAACAGTTTTATGAGTGTTGATGGATGGATGATGACCTTTTTGTCCCACCATATCCCCCACAGGAATTGTGGAATACCTGATGCATTTACAGCCTTTGTAACCATCATCATGTCCAGTATTATAAAATGTGTGTCTTCATAGGTTCTGACTCTTTGTGTGTGTTGTTTAGATATGCAAGGTGCAGTAAGTACCAGTAGGCCATTTCTCACTAGTGTGGATTAATGCCAAAGTAGTTAAATATGTATCTTTAAGTTGTACAGACTTGTTCAAATGAGGAAGGTCATGTTGTGATGTATTCAGACAGGTTTACTTTAGACTGAAAGTAGGTCTCACTTTTGTCAACATTTTAATAACATGAGGTCTCATCATGGCGGTCTAATATGGGGAAGGTTTCTTGATACCATAATTAATAAGCTGGCAACTGTGGTTGGAAGAAATGCCTAAATTGACCTGGTTATAAAAACAGCCTTGTAATGAGTTGTTGTCTATGACAGTTTTGTGAAACAGGACCCCTGGTCTGATGATAACGTGTCTGAGTGCAGTTTGTGTGTGACCTTAGCTGAATGGGTGACAATACTTGGTTCAAATGTAACAACAGAACTTGTACGTGTAGGCAGTTTTGTTCTGGCGCGAAATAACTGTTTACTTTGCAATTAACTCTGTCATGGGACCATGGCAAAAGCATATCTTCTGTCTGCAATGTAATATTACATTTATATAGTAAATTATGCACGTGTTCACGACTAAATCTAGATGATTAGATGTAGGCAGCCATTTTGATATTTTCAAATTTATCAAGGAGTGCCGTTTTAGCTTCAGTAAATGATGCCTCTATACGGCTTAAATAACATGTGATAAAGGAGTATTTAGACAGCTTATGGATTAGTTGGTACCAGTATCATGAGTTCTTGATGTTTCTTTCATTATTTGTGACCTAAGAATTTTAAAGCAGAAATTTAACTTTTACAGTGGTATTTGCATTTATTGTCAGTTTCAGTAAACTCCTTAACAAACATATCTGCTGTCTGCTCGATGACATTAATTTTTAAAACAGAATTTGGTTCCTGACTTTTGAATATTAGATAATGTAATTTTGACTTGCTGTAGTGAACACATTCAATCACTATCGAGTTCACATTTAGCAGTATGAACATGAATGTGCATTTGTGCCTATGTGTTCATTTTAGTACCTTTGTTGGTGTCACTTTTAGTGATTCATAGAGCTTTTTAGAGCATGATAATGGGAAGTTTTTTGAATTAGAAAAAAAGGAATGTGAAAATAAGGTGTCTAAATTGCATCCAATTCATTCTGGTTTTACTGTAAAGGTGCATTTTTATTGTCACTAATTAGTAGTCTTCAGCTGGAATGAGAAAGTGATCAAATTAACTGATCTCTTGTTCCTTAGCTTTAAGAATTTTGTTGTATCTGCTTTTATCCACGTAACACGTACTTAATCCATTCCTCAGTTCCAAAAGCTTTTTATGTTTATTATTTCAAATATCACTGAGATTTTGTACATTGTTTTGTTTATTAACTAGGTACTCTCAGTCAGTTTATACAGGATCTAACTGCTTTGCTTGTATTAACATGTCTTCTCTGGTAATTCTTTATTCCAGGAGAAGAGATAAATTGCTAGAAATAGATTTAAATTTTTTTAATGATTAAAACATTTTAACTGTAGACAGCTTTGTGGAAACAGTGGACAAGTTTATAAAAAAAACTTTTGTAAGAATAAACTATGTATATTTCAAGCAGAGTTAGGAATTATTTCAAAGAAAATTTTCATTTCAAGTGGTTTTTTTTTGTAATATTTTCAGAGGTTATTAAAAATAGCAGGAATTAGGTTCACTTGCTCACAGAATTTATTACAACAAAATTAAATGCCTAATATACATTACATGATGTAACAATTTCACATTAATTCATACAATATGCATAATCTAAACAAATGAGGTCTGCATAATGAGAGATTTGGCAAGATTCACTTAATCTTGCATTCTTGCCTGTATTTTGATTAATATTTCTGAAAAAATAATTAATGAATCCCTAGTCTATTTGAAAAAAATAAATTTTACACAACTTTTATTCATTAAATGCATAAAAAAGTACTTAAATTGGCATATGCAGATACTTTGATAAGTAAAAAAAAAAAATGGTGAAGACCTAAGGACATACAGCTTTGTTCACTATTCATGCATATATGCAGTCAATATTTTTGGTGTCCAGCTCTAACTACAACAATTTGATCTAAACAGCATCAAAGGTTTCCAGTAGAAATAATTATTATCACATTCAATAATGGTGCCACAAAATTAGCTGAGTACCAAAAATTAACAGTAAAGAAAGCATGTCATTTCAAAAAAGCAGATTTTAACAACAAGTATAAATATTAAGAATACTAATAAGAACACAATAAGGAGGCCTGGCACAAATAAGAGACAAAAAGCTGGGAAGAGTTATTGACATCAAAATGGGCCATTATAAGCAAAATACTTATTTTACTTCATTTGAAGAATAGAAAATAAACCCCTTGGCAAATTTTCTAACATGTCAATAAAAATATATGTTGTTTATATTCACTTGATATTGACCACATATACGTCTTGACATATTAGACACTTAAACAGCAAGCTCTGTGAAAATGTTCACATGTACAGGAACAAGACATCTTGGAAAGAGAAGGATGCACTGTAGTGTTTTGAGAATTGTTGTATACTAACATTAGAAGTTATGCTATTTCAATAGAAAATTAGACATAACTGTCAATAAATAGAGAAATGAACAGATTTTAATAGTTAATATTTCTTCTTTTTACACCTGACCAAATGAGAAGAGGGGGAGGATGATACTGCCACACCTATTGACTAAGCTGTCTAAGCATACAAATTATTGGCTGGTGAGGTATAAGTTTGACAAAACAACACCACATTTCTAGTGTTTTGAGCATTTTTGACAACCAATTCTAGCTGTTAGTCTGTTGCCAAGTACACACAAAACTCAATGTATAAAAATTTGCTTTCACACAAAAAATTAAACTAAATGGCCAAGTGCCATTTCTCAATTTTATGTCAGATAAGGAAGTCTTTACTGACTGGTGATATCTCCCACACATTTGGTGGGTGAATAGGATTACAAAACATGAAATTATTAATTTATAATAATTAATAATTAGTTTACACCCAGTGTTTCATAAATTCAGCCACCTTTTAAACAAAAAAGAAACATGAAGTTGATCAATAATGCCTTAAAAAAATTGAGTTGAATAGAGACAGGTTATACATCAATAAAAATTCAATAAATAAATGAAGAAATTATAAAATCAATCTTTGAGGTAAACAAACAATTTCAGGTATTATTTCTCATTAAATTTAAGTCTGATCCCTTAATATAACATGACTCACAAGGCCATTAAGATATGTTCGTATCAAAATCTCAATAACTTATCCATTACATAATTTAATATTGACTAAATATTACACCCAAGTACATTTAATACTGAATCAAGTCAAGCAACTTACCCATAGTTTCGTATTGGTTCAATAAAGCTATCAGTAATGGTAGTCTCATATTAACATGTTTAAAGGCATACATTGCACTTAATTCTTTCTATAGCAAAGAACAAATCTGGTAAATTTCACCTCAAATCACTGAGGTACCTATCTTAATTATTCAAGAAAATTACGATTTATAAAGCCATAACAAAGTTTTTACATATGATATTTTTCCACCATAAGTGAAATTCACCAGTCCCCATCCATATAGCGCGAGTAACCAAAACAGGTTTTGGGATCATAGGTGAATTATAATGTGAAATTTCCAGAAAATTAAGTTTCATGCAATATCAAGGTTTAATTCTCACTGTGTGCCTTTATGTTTTTCTTCAGTAACTATAGCTACAAATAACAGTCCCAGAGAAGTGGTCATTTCAACAAAAAGCCATTTGGTTTTGTTGACCTTAGATCATAATTTTCTATTTACGAAAATCACCACCACTTTGGCCCCTTTTGGTGAGTTTGCTAAGTTACAACAAGATCACATTTACCATTACTTTTGGTGGTCTCTGTCCACTTGTCATGGAATATTAATGGGACTTACAGCTGCATTACAGCAACTTTCCACTGAAAGCAAACACGACACCTGTCTAAATTATTGTATCAGGTCACCATGTGATAGGTTTTCAATTACCATAACCATGAAAAAAAAAAATGAGCGTGAATAATCAAAACACATCAATATGCACAGCATGCTAGAAATGGAAGCTTCAGTGATCACATTTGTGGAAGTCATTACTAGTAGTCAAGCCTTTGCAAGAGCCAGGTGGGAAAATATTATGAAACCACTGGCCTGAGACAACATACCCCTGGTTTAAGGTGTGTCTGCACCCCGCTATGAGACAGCTCCCCCTGGCTACCTGTAGTCCACTGAGCAAAAGCAGTCTTAGTCTTTCGAAACCTTTGACCCTATTAAATGTTGGTGGCATATTGAAACAAGTTAATTTTTGGTGTTACAGCTTGATTTAAAGGCTGATAAAGTAAGTTAATTTGACCTAAAAATTCTCTGTGAAATGCATCTTGACTGGCTTAGACACTTGGTCTCATTATTAAACCTCAACCACCTGACTTTTGATCTGAACTCTTTTGATCTCATAATACTCGGTTTCCTCTTTACCTCCTTTGTACTTGCAATTGGTATTTCTAAATATCCATCATGAAACAATCTCCCTTCACTACTTTCTTTTTTTCTCTCCTGCCCAAGAAAAAGTAAAGCATACATATACACAATGTTTTGCAGCATGCAACATATTTGCCCTGGCTTAGAGATTCTGGAACTCTCCAAGGAAATGGTACCCCCAGCAGAGCACCACTACCCATTCTCCTCTCCTATTAGTGCCACTGTCCAATCAGGCAGTACCCCCTGCAGAGCACCACTACCCATGATCCTCTTCTATCCAGGCCACTATTTTTCCCTCCCAGCCAGGAATGATGTCATCATCATGTGTCACCTGAAGTAGATTAGAATTTAATTAACCAGTAAAATATAAAAATTCACAATAAAGCAAAAAGTTTCAAGATGGCCAGTTCTATCAATTTACATACATTTCAAGTATTTTTGTCAATGAATTCCTATACTCACAGGCCTGATCTACTAGTACTGTATCAGAAATATCAGTAGATTTTTAGGAAGATCAATTTTAAAAAGGTAACATAATCAAACACCTATCTATTCTGCCATAAAGTTCAATAATAAACTCTACAAACTGTCCAAGAAATATAATCTAACACCAACCTTGTCTTTGACAATGCCAAATGATACAACTGACAAACTGCATGAAATAGGTTTCCCATTGTCTCTTGTATAAAGATGGTAAAAAATTCAATCAGATTTAAGGATTAAATTTGTTATTATTACCTGTGAGGTAGAGTGGTTTGCTCCTTTCATGAGTTAACCTACTATCAGACTGTCTACGTGTTAAAACCCATGTAACACTCACCTCTTCTTTCACGGTGCCAAACTCTGGGTCCAGAGCCTTGAAGTGAAACCTGTAGTTCCCTGGCCTGTCAAATAATGCCCTGAAATCCCTGAGTGTAATCTCTCCAAGTCTAAAACAAAGCAAAACAAAGACAAACTTGATCAAATACTCATTGTATTACCATATCAACACAAGTAATTAAACTTAAGATTCTCTGTTAGAAATTCTTGATGTAAGTGAGCATACTGTTTTCTAAAAAAAGTCAAACATAATTCTCTTCATTTTAGTGTTAGTGTACCACTTTGTCCTGACACTGAAAACTCATGAAGTTAGACATGAACTATATTCATAGCAACTGTGATTCTGCAAGCATCTGACATTCAAGCTAACAGTATTTGTTATGAAGAAACAGTGACCCATGTGAAGATCTCTTACAGTTTCCAAATATCCCATTTCTACTATGTCAACAGAAAAAAAAATTTATCAATCAAAACAATCTCTCTGCTATTCTCTCACCTTTTGCCTATTGTCTTCATAAAAGGTGTCACTGTCCTTTCAGTGAAATACAAAACTTTGGTGAATACGTCTCCATTCATATTGGGGCTGTCCAATCTCTGTACAGGAAAACCAGGGAGGGCTGTGATGGGGGAACGCCTCTTGTCGCCCGTTGAGTCGTAGTTAATTTTTTTCTGGGAATCTCCGACCTGAAAGTAAGACAGAAGTATGTTAAGATTGTGGTCTAAAATCTGACAACTTACTGGTTTACTACGTTATGATACATCCTAGCAAACAACTGATATGTATGAAAAGCTTGCTTTGAAAAACTACATTTATTTACATATCATACCTACCTCATACTGATTATTCACCAGAAGAAAACAAAAATTAGAGAAAGAGAAACTGTTTTTTGTCAACCAATCAATCATGTGATTTGAACTGACTGAAAACAATTTTAAGTATTAAAGAGTTATGTCAAATCAGTTCATTACACAGAAATAGCACACCACATTAGTGAATTAGAAGCGACATAAAACACAGTCAGGACATGAATAATTTGGCATAATTGTACAAGAATTTTTTTTAAACTCAATCACTGTCTCTCACTAACTATGCAATCCTGTTCTGTTTAAAAGATTATGATTAAGCACTTTGTTTATTCAATTTTGGGTCTACAGTTGTCTTGGTCTAATGAAGGAACAATTTCTTGAAGTCTTCAATTAGATAATAGGTTTCGTTCAATAAATCTTCAATCAAAAGGCACAAATAAATCAAGCAAAAAACACTGCTGAGTGTTGTCTGCTCAGCTCTTATCAAAATGACTGGGTCCCCGAAGGGATGTAGATTTTGACAGTGCCCCTTGCTAAAACCCTAGAGGTAATCTAACAAAAAAACTAACTTGGCAAATGAAGGCATATTGAGTACAACCGCAGACCTCTAGGTTACAGATGATACAAATTAGGCTATGTACAGGATAAAGCACCAAAGACCTACCACATGTGCTGAATGTCTTCTTGGCTTCATGTGATGAAGCTGTGAAATAAGGATGCATAAAGGAAAAAAAGGTAAAAGAAAAGCTTGTTAATAATTGTGCAAACTAAAACAACTCAAACTAAAACAAATAGTGCATGTAAGTTAGTATTAAAACATGGTAATAAATAAAGATGTGGTTAAAAATTAATTTTAATCAAAATCCATGAAGCAGTTTTAGTATGTAGATTAAAAGGAATTGTTCTCAGTATAAAAAATTATGCATGTGTAAGGAGAAGTTTTTACATCATTTGTACCCAAACAAAAGTGAAGAGAAAGTTTGAAAAATTAAAAAAATTAAAAGAGTATTAAATTGAGACTCCACTCCACTGTGTAGAAATTCTGATAATAATAAGTTTTTTTTTCTCAGGTCCAATAGGAGTAATATGTCAATATTAATCCAACCACCAGTTTCCCACACAGTGATAAACAGTTATATTCAATGATATAAAAAGTAAAGATCAAATGATGATAAAATGACTGTATTATTCCACTGTATTATCACCAATGTATAGTTACCCCATCCAAGGCCATTTAGAAAACTACTATCTTCAGACCCATTTACAAGATCTTGATTTGTCACTTTTTCCATAACAATTGAAATTCCCATGTCTCTATCTATACTTTAGAGTGTGTTAAAAAGCATTGACCTAAAAATGGGTCAATAAATCATAATTCTGATGAAGGTTTGGGGTATACCTTGCCAATTGTGGTCAATGGGCACCATTAGTGTATTTTCCATCCCTGTCACAGGATATGATAATATTCCATGATGCATTCCTACACTTTACCTGCTGATTTGACTGCTCTGCAAGTTTAAGTTTTTCCATGAGTGTGGCTATCCCTGTCTCCAGCGTGTCAATGGTGTGATGCTGTGGGTCGCTGCCACGGAAACTGCTACGGATGCTCTTCAACGAGTCTCGTACCACCTGGAGTTCATCTGGGGCACCATTTTGCTGTTATGAGACAAGAGGATATTTACTTTGAGGCGCTTCACTTATAATTTGAGAATAATGCTACACATGTTATGCCAATAGCTAGGCACTTAATAGAAAATGCTCCTCAAGGGTACAATATTCATGGACATTACTCCATAAATTTGAAACATGTGCTTCAATAGGCTCATTTTACTAATCTTTTAAAAGACTACTAGTAGGTAACTTTTCATTTGGAAAGTATGTAAACATGTTGTGAGAAAATCACTTTACTTGTAGGTGAGAACTGTTTGAGGTGACAAATTAAAATGAATATATTTACCTCCCCCAAGGAGGTTATGTTTTCACCCCTGTTTGTCTGTCTGTGTGTTTGTCATCAACATAATTCAGAACGTTATGGACCGATTTTGATGAAATTTTCAGGGTAGGTGGGAAATGGGTTAACTTAGAAGTGATTAGTTTTTGGTGGTGATCCGGAGCAATAATCAATCAATAATCAATAATAATAAAAAATCGCTGCCTTGGCAGGGGTCTGCGCTCTCGGAGTGCTTTTCTAGTTGCTATTATTCTAACATATACCATTTCCCCCCTGGACTTACATTATATGACGACCTTGATCCTGCTGAAGATGGCCTTGAACTTGAACTGTCATGTGATGACCCCATGATTTTACCTTCAAGTTTGGCCATTTTTCTATCCTGATTGGAAACCCTCGCAGATAAGGATAACTGGAGGACGACAAGCAGAAAGTAACTGAAAACTTCACCTTGACCTTTTATGAAACTATCTCACACAAAGCGGGTAAAGATTTAATAATATGATTTATTAAAATTGCAACCCAGTGGGTTGAAGTTAAACATTAAATGTTAAAAGCATTGCAATAATAAAGAAAAATTAATTTTAAATATTTAAGTATACACTTTTTATGTGATTTTCTTATCTGTGAACAGCCCTCTAGCACATGTGCTGCCATCTATTGATGGCACAGAGGCATCTATTGAGGCATCTATTGATGGCACACAAAACTGCAAAAACTCAACCACAATATCGGATTGATAAATGATCGATTTTTTTCTCAAGTTCTGGAAAAATACAGTACTGTGTACCTCAGTCTCCCCGACCACCATTAGTTTGTCATTGAGTTCCTGTATCTGATTTCTCAAGCCTCTGGTGGCATTGTCCTTCTCCTGCAGCTGGAGGTGAAGGTCAGCCTGGAAAAAACACAATGGGTTGTGTAACAACTAACACAATGACTAACTTACCATTGCATAATAAGTGGTGTAACATATGTCACTACCACAATGCCAAATTTAGACAGATTGACATATTTTACATATTGAATTTTGAAGACTTGCCACTGTAATACAAATCAATCATGTTCTATATTTACTATTAAACTACTGTATAAAACATGTAAATGATATTACTTGATTTATATGATGATATTAATTTTCTGTGCAATTCTCTGAACATACCCCTATTTTGATTTACAACTTGAATTTGTTTAAGGTACCCCTGAAAAATAAGACGTTAGCTTAAAAACGTACAGACTGTTCAGATTTTTGAAAACTGAAATCTTACCTCTAACTGCCTAATTAAGTTGTCTCTCTGCATAAGCTCTCTCTTCAAATCTGTGATTTGCTTCTCCTTTTCTGAGAGCTTTTTCTGGTAGTCAACCTACAAGCAATACATACGATATATTAAGCAATGCATCACTTGTGCATACACATACACGTATTGTTACAAGTTTTAACTTTTATAGTAAGACATTTTGTTGCCATTTGCTTGTGGTTATTTTTGTATTTGCTTAGACATTAGAGAAACTAGGTGCCGTCAAAATGGTGTTACCTACCTTCTCATTTTCTAGAGTCTGATGAGTGAATCCCTGCCTTAGAAGTTCTGCCTTCAGCTGCAGCAATGTGGTCTCCTGTTCCTGCATTCGCTGCTGTAGACCAGCCTGAGAAATGAAGCATAATAGCAATATAATCAAGTTCCAGAACTTATTGAACATCACTGTCAAGTTCCAAATGGAAAAATATTGCAAAAAAAAAAAAAAATGTTTACAAAAACAGCCTTTTCTTAACTTGTCTGAGCAGAGTGACCACTTGGAAGCCCTGATTACTTTTTAACATTGTATAAAACTATTTAACTACTAAAAAAGATGAAACACCAACTTGGAATATTTGCAAAAGGCATCTACAAAGAAAACAGATTCGAGTTTTAAAGACAAGACCCACCCTCCCTATAAATTTCAGTTTTAAAGTCTTCATCCAGCACCAACTACTCAATTTTGCTGTATATCTCATCAGGGATTCAAGCAAAAGCAACATGTGAGCAATCCAAATTCCAAAGACTGCTTTTTTCCAGTCCTAGCAATAAGTGCCTTCCCCTCAATGAAGGTACACAGCCTACCTTTGTCCCTTGGAGCTGCATACATTCATTTTTGGACTTGGACAACTCTTCTCTCAGGTCATTACACAACTCTGTACTTTGCTGAAGGCGGCTTCTTAACACAACCTGTTAAAATACGAGAACAAAACATTTCAATATACTGATTACACATTTAAAAAAATTCAAAAAATGTATTGTTTACATAATTTTCTTATAATTAGTGTCCAACAAACTTAGGGTCGTTTAATCTCAAATGATGCATATTTTCTAATCATCTGGTGTTAAAATAGAATAATGAGAATAATTCTTGTGTCTTAAAGTTAGTAAGAGCACCTAACAAGGAATTGGGTTCAAATTTGTCTTTAGTTATGCCCATTTATGTAAAAATGTATTTTATGAGGGATTGACCTACCTAAAAAACTGAATCATTAATGAAAGATTAAAACATAACAAACTAATTTACCAGTTGCTCCCTTTCACTAGCTCCCTCTAGTGGAGGTTCATTCAAATCTTCTTCCTCATCTCCAGGTTGTCCACTTAAAAGCTGAAATAAAAGAGATGCGTTTTAATGACAGATGTAAGGGTTTCTGTACTTGACCTTATGACACTTTCTCTCTGTGGTATACTTTTGCTTTATTTTTAATCTTCAATTTTACTTGAGATGTACTTAATAACAATGCTTCTATACAAAATCTTGACACACATCCCATAAAAAAAATGAATTTTATAATCTATATATCTAGTGTTCTCTTAACAACAAGACAAACTAATAAATGATCATTCTGTCAACAAGTACTTTTTAATATAACAGTATCTACAGTAATATATACTGCTTATTCTGAAATGATGTCCATTTCATAAAAAAATCACACACATACAATAACAAATGAATGACAATCACAGTTAATCATGCTGTTAGTGTTTATTCCATCTAGCTCCATTGTTAACACTCTTAGGCATTTATCTAAGATCCCTTCTACACTAAAACAGGAATAAACATTATTTTTGATTTCACATAACTGTACCCCACCCCTCCGACCTCTCTTTAACAAGAAATCAATTAATATGAATCATTCCTGGAAGCATAATCAGTGAGTCAGGAGAATATTATCAGAATGAATCATTATAAAAGGTGCATTTAAGCCTGACCTTGCTAAAACTAGACAGATAAACAGAGAATGAGAAATTGGTCTCTTCCACAAAAATGTTCTTGGGCTAAGCTTAGACTGCAAAACTGAGAAAGCTGAATACACAAATGTGAATCAATTTTGTAGTATAGGTCTAAGAGTTTACACAGAAATTCAAGCAACATGTTACTCATTTAGGCTATCTGGTGACAACAGAAAGGCTACTTTTTGTTTTAAATATTATAACATCAAGCTTGAATGCACCTCACCAACATCTGTACCAAACAACAATAATAGCATTAATGAAACAAAACAGCTTTCACATTCCCAGGTTAGTATGCCATGCCTGAACATTACTACTAACTGGTTAACTTATGTCTGCAAGGAAGATATTATTTTAACATCTAAATCATGCAGGGTAGTGAGCTTTATAAGGCCTGTAGAAATAACACCCTTAATGTAACTGTTTCACTGCTTCCTTGTTTTTCAATGCCATCACCATAAGCACAGTGGATACAAGTAATAATAAGCATTAGAGGACTACAAAGCATTAGGAGGCACATGGCAGTGTAGTTACCACATTCTGCAGCTGTAAAAGAATTTTTCTTGTCTCTGCAACCTCGTCCATGAATTTTGTATCTTCCTGTAACCAAAGTGAAGTCAAAGTCAAGAAAATAAAACCATAGAAGATATTGTCCCCATTTCTATTCAAAAAGCCTATGCCAAACAAAATAACAACATTAAAGCAAACTTACAGATGCAATATAAAAGTCTAGGAGACGAAGAAAAGTTTTAAAAAATTCATTCTGATTCAAATTATCATATTATTTGGTATCATATTTAAAACCTTGTCTACAGTTTTAGCAGATGACACTATCCTGTAACCCTGATAACAATGTACATGCTAGTGCTACATGTAAAATTACATTTCCCATGTATAAAAGAAATATGGATTAACATATAACCCCTGGTACCGCAAAGCAGCACAAGCCTAATTTTGTAACCACTGAGCCAAAATCACTGTCAAGACAAATGGAATTTGGCCTTACTTATCATGAGTATTTTTGATGTAAGCCACCTTTCAGCTCCTTTAATGAAACACAGCTGCATCAGCTCATATTCTTAGCAGTCTTATGCTTGACAGATTTTCAACATGATACTCTTTGACGTGTGTGTGTGTGTGTGTGCATGTGTGTGTGTGTGTGTGAGAGAGAGAGAGAGAGAGAGAGAGAGAGAGAGAGAGAGAGAGAGAGAGAG
>NW_019773514.1:406364-637973 GCF_001039355.2 Lingula anatina
GGGATGGGGGAGGGGGGGTAATATTATCATCATCCCTTTCTCTCCCATGCTTACCAGTTCCTGCAGCTTGACAATCATTTTCTTGGCCTCAATGACATCAGCGGAAATGTCCTCCTGTTCAGATAACACCTCATTCCATGCCTGGTCCGTCTGTCGCTGCATGTGCTCTATTACTTTCTGAGCTTTGGCACCTTGGTCTCTGTCCCCCTTGCCTGCCACTAGAGTATATGAAAAGAGTTATTAAAGAAATGATATCGGTGTGCCTTCGATCTATGTAGAAGGATAATTTTATTGGAAATGAGCCTTAACAAATATCAAATGTGTATCATCCACACAAATGGCCACAGGCCATGAATCATACCCATATCAAAGTCAGCAGACAAACTTTTCCTGAGCGCTCCGTGACCAGTTTTGGAATTCCCCAAGAGGGCACCACTGGGCTGAGGACTGTGCGACGCACTGACAACGGGACTCGACATAGGGCTAGCACCTTCTATGTTGTGGGCGCGTATGTTGCGTATGCGCCCACTGCTACTATAGCTATGGTCCGAGTCACTCTGCTGGTCCGAGCTACTGTAATATCTGAAACAAAGTTTGTAAATATTAACATCTACACCTAAACCTGGACCTTTGACTTTCTTCATGCATGTGATATTGCACTGTGGTGGGTCTGGTTTCTTCGACATAACCATGCATTCTGTTTTACTTGTACAACATTGATCTTGAAAGTTCTCAATGTGGCTCATTTTCAATTATCATAAAAATTTGTGATCACACTGTCACACACTAAAGCCGTTACAGACTTTGCCATTTGGTCACCTTTTGGCTCGGGTTAACCCAAAACTGGGATAACTGACCTCAGTGATCAGCATCAATTATTCCAGCGCTGGATTGATCCTCGACAAAAAAGTGACCTTACTGAGTCAGCCAAAGTCAATAATATAAATATCTAGAAACAGCATGCCACTTAACTAACAAGTAACAAATGTGAAAAAAAATACGAGTAAACTGGCAGTGTTGGGAGCACCTCACCTTGGGGAGAGGTCACCTCTTGAGGATAATTCCTTTGGTCTGCGGACCCTTTGTCCCATACTGGCCACGTCTCTCCTAGCATCAGCTAGTGCCGCAGCCGCTGCCTGGAAACATAGCATAACAGATGGTGAAGATATTTCACATGCTGTTTAAGCAGTCAGTAACTATGAACTTTTAATTGATCAAATCTTAAACTTTTCAATTTCTACCTTAATGAAAGTTTTTGTCCAAACACTTCATCAATCAGAAGTTCAGAAGTCAGGAGACAATGTATAGTAAAAAGTTTAGAGAGTATTATAACACTGTCCCAGATGTGAAACAGGTTTGTGCCTCCTCCCGTTCTTGTTCAAGTGTTGGGATGAAAGGTATTGCAGGTGTGCTTTCAGTAAGTGTGGAAATGGAAGTTTAAAATTTTATCAATATGAGTTACATTACTACATAAATCAATTTCCATCAGACTATTAACCATCATATACATTTACAGCCACAGTTCCATGGTAAATAGGATTTGTGAAATGAAAATGCCCATTTCTTGTGGCCAGTGGAATCTTATAATCATATTAGTGCATTTTACCTGTGCAATGCCAGCAACATTAGTCCTTGGAGACCTGTACTGGTGTGCAGAGTGTTTTACACTGTCTGGTTTGAAGTGGGCGGCTAGGGCCAGGATCAGGCGCATTATGGACTTCAAGTTACCTTCTACAATATCTGAAACAATAATAAATATTTGTTATTAAAGTTAAACATCATAAATCTTTTCAAATATCAGTACGTTTTTCAAGAAGTTGGTTTTTTTCTTCTTGATAAATTTTACTACAGTACATGTAGTTTAAGTTATTTTTGCCAAGGGAAGTTGCTTCAAATCCTGTGTGGCCTAAACACCACAGATTAATAATGTCTTAGTTTTGGCCCTGTAATATCTAATAATACTCTTGGCAGGGCCTGCAGGCCTCTGAGCCTACAATACTGCCCCAGTTTGTGCCATGTGCACAGTGGGAGGTTACCTTTGGCTGTGGTATGATGCATCCGTATCCTCCTGGCTGCCATGAACTGCAGGACTCTCTCTATGTTCTCTTTCATGTCATGTGGGTTTGCAGGCTCATAATTCACCCCAGCTAACTTCTCGCCCGCTGAAAATAATCAATATTCATCGCATGTAATCATATGGTATCACATTTAGCAAACTCATAATTACCATTTTCTCCTAAAAGACGTGGATGACTCAAATCTTTGTTTCACATCTAAGCAAGTCTATGACATAATCCATTGACTATTAAATTTGTTGTTGAACTAATAAAGGTTAAATTTTTCAAGTTACTGATGGAAAATTTTGCAATTCTTTTAGTTATATTTATCATTATCTACAGATTACATCTTCTAACCAGTAAATTTTGATTTTGGCTATTTAATCAAGGATACAACATCAGATTTTCTTAAAATTTCCTAAAAGCATTTAATAAATACAAGAGACATAGTTTAAAGTCACAAAAACTGTTCTGTTTCATCAGTAAGAACTGGGACAGATACGAGACTGCTTTTTATGAATAATAAATTAAAAGGACAATATACTGACCAACAATTTCCACCAGTTGAACCAGTGCAACGCCATCTACCATGTCCCGCCTCAAATCCTCCACAATGCGTGTGTTAGGCTTTTTCTTCAGCTGGGAGTTCACCCAAGCAATGTATGCTTGTAATTGTTGCTGAAACAGAAAATAAAAGACTACTTATGCTACTGCCACTCATTATGGTGAAAATATATAAATTACAAAAAAATATATATATATTTTTATGTGGTCTTAGTGACTACAATCATTGTAATAATGAGTAACTGCAGGTGTTTCATTATCTCTTGTGAGATAAAAAAGTAAATTGTTCTATAAGACAGCTCACAGCTATGAGTCACTAGATCAAGGCCTTCAATTTAGGATTCAAGCATCATACTAAATAAATTCACCCCAGCTAACATTAAAGTCAGCCTCTGTGACACAACTTACTTTTTTACCTATTATATATAAACCATATAATATGGTTTATATATATGTGTGTGTGTGTATATATATTAACACACACACACACACACTTACCGTCCACTCCATCCAGGAATTACTGTCTGGCGAATCAACTGATCCTTTTCTGCTCGAGGACATTCCTGACGCTGTCGACAACAACAGTAACAGTAACAACACACTGCAGCATGCTTTAACTACAGCACTACACTGGTAACAGGTTGGTATTGCTGTTCTTCCATGTGTCACATACTGTATTCTGGATAATTACTGCACAGGCAATGTCACAGTTGAGAATCCCTTTTATATAACACAAAACAGATTTACTGATATCTATATGGATGCTGAAGCACAGTTTTATATTTGTAATACTTCAGGGCTTCTTGATCGAGCAAACGTTAACTTGACTGTGGTTGCTTTATGTCCAGGCACTGGGCATAATAAAGCATATTATGCTATCAATATGCAATAAAGCTTCTATACAACTGCCAGTGTCAAAAAAATAGCACATAAATTCCTGAATGTGCCTTAGCTGGATTAAGTTTGATTTTGTATGTCAAGTATTTTACATCAGCTAAACCAATCTCTGTTTTTCTTCTTCTGGTGCCATATTTCATCTGTAAAAACAATTAAACATACCAGCATGGGTTATATGCTGCCTGAAGTATTTCAGCAGTCACTGCGCTCCATCCCCCCAAAAAAATGGGTTTTCACATGGAAGTGAAATTAAGATTCCCACTTGAGCGTGTAACACTGCAGCCACCGATGGGATTTTTACGATTTAAAAGATTTTACGATAAATTTAACAGATGTGTGTTAACAAACTTGAAAGCAAGCATTAGTATTTACTTAGCTTCAAAACAAGATATAGAAATAAAGGAAACCCTTGACCATCAGTCTCAATAATATTTTATTTTTCATTTTCCTCCAATTTAACACTGATTTAGTGAAATAATTACTAGTAGTAAAATTAATTGTTGGCTTCATTGAAATTTGTGTAAGACCAACTCCCTGGAAGGTGATATGCATATACACCAATAACAGTAAGAAACACGCGGACCATTAACCGTTAATTTCCATTTGACAGTAAATAAACGTTCGCAATCACTCACTAACTTACCTGGATTGTGACTGTCAAAACACTAAGCTCTCACGGCATCAAGTGGTTTTCAAAATGGCGGAAGTCCGTTAATCTCGACTCATAATATTGTATAAGCGTCATTCTGGGTGAGTGATTATATTCATATATCTCATTCATATTTATGTAAAAAAATTAGGTGTCACGATATATGATTCCTCCTAAATCAGATGTTCCTCATGCTGCCTCACGAGGAAAACGCTTCATGGTATTTCAGAGTATAACAAGGTGACCTACTTATAAATCACATTGTGGTAGAGGATCCAAGGGAAGCAATGCGGCTGCCCATCTGGCTGCTATGCTCTCGTGCAAGTTAGGTCCTACTACTGCAGCTAATAGGCCTTTAAAACGACACTCGAATAGTTTTAGCGGAGATGACCCTTAAAGTGATATGAGAAGGAGGTTTTTATTACTATTCACCACAATTAAAATAATGCACTTTTGACATTACTCTGCGGTTTTGTTCATTGTCGTGGAAGTTGGCCGGGAAGGAGGGGCCGGGCAGCCTAGGGCAATTTAGGCCTATATAACCTCACATGTTAGCTACCGAAGAAAAGCAGGGTAGATTTGCTACAATACACAGGAGACAGGGTTGGGAACATTTCATTCAGACATATAGGACATCATGAAAAGAAGGGAAAAGGAAGATGGAGAAGCAAGAAAGAAGAGGTTATATGGGGAATGTGTTTGGAAGGCGAACTGCAGCTGATAACTTATATTTAAGTAAGAGATCAAGCGATTTGTTATTGTAATTAGATAAGGATCAAAGCTCCATCCAATGCTTTTTGGGCGAAATACTGCAGGCTCCCTATGGCATTAAATATTAACAAATCATCGGAGCATAGAATTAATATTCCATTTTTCTTATCAAAAGATAATTTATTGAAAAAAAAAAAAAAAACAACTAAAATTGTAGTTCTTTATTGTTTCCTGATCCTTTTCATCTACCGTCATTTTATTTGCTCCTGAGGTCGTCTTGGAAATTTCAAACACAAGATAAAAGAAAGCTTTAAAATGATCTGAATGAAAGGGATTTTCTAAAAGAATTTGTTCATAATTTGTCAATAAAGTTCAGTGTTTGCGTATTCCGTATTACTTTTCGCCTTGTACCGTTTTAGTGACCAGAGCGCGTAAGTTGTACATGTTGGATCAGTTATCCACTTGTCCCCGTGAGATTTGTCCCCGACGAAGACCTGTGATATGTCGGCGTCATATCTTGCCCCCTGGAAGAACGGCATGGAAATCCTTTGGACGCCAAGATCGAGAACACGGTGACGCGTGGCTTTCAATATCCCGCCAGTCATGCGCGATAGGCACTCGCCGATGTTCATCACGAGCGAGTTCAGGCGACAGTCCACGGTCAGCCATTCTGTCATGGCGATGTTTTCGTCGTCCTTCTGTATCTGCAGCCCAGGGAAGTTGAACGTTGCCAGAAGAGTCAACAGAGCGCTGTCGGTGTGTTCATCACAGTGTAGCTTTTTCCCGTCAGATCCCACGGCGGCTTCCGGATGAGGTCCTGTTCGGACAGGGTAGCAAAGCATGCGCATCGTCGACATAGGCTTATTCTCAATCATGCTGTCAAATGCACTTTCTTCTAAGCCCAATCCTAGAGCAATCATGCGGAGAATGTCCTTAGAAACCACTGTCATATTGTCATGATGCTTCTGAAGATATTCTCGGAAGTTTGGACAGTCGTCGTCTTCATCTGGCCACGTGACGTGCTCATAGAGAAGGGTGCGCTTCATGATTGGGTCATCGTAAGGCAGCTCCGCGCCAAAATCGAATCCTTCTTTGTAGGAATTGCCTTCTGGGTTTGGTGCAAAGTAGCCACGATATACGTTTTTGCAGTTTGGGTCATGGTTGTAGTTTTTCGTTGCAACCTGCAAAAAATGGTTTAACAAATTCCAAGTAAAGAGAATATGAAATGTTCGAACAAAATACACGTGGACTTAAATATGTTACAGGAAAGACTCTTAGTTTATTAAGAATCAGGTAAAACCTGAGCAGAAAGGATCAAGAAAAAGTATTTGGATATAATGTATTAAATAGAAGAAAATAAAAGTTGACAGTAAGCAGTGGAGAAATAATTCAATTAAAACTAGATAAAGTTTATATCGCGCATCACTACCGAAACCGTTCATCGTATTATTGACAATATATTGACACCTGGAATAAAAAGTAATTATAATACGTTTAAACCAGGCGTGATGAAAGAATTGAGAGTAGAAAGCGGAATAATTAGTTAAAATTGGACGATGTTCAGCGCAGAACTTTTAAATCTGAGTCTCCAAGTAAAGAAAGGAAACCTTGCGACTCGTAGCTGGATGTTCTAAAATCAAGATGTATTGTTCTTTTTACTTTTTTTAAAGAAAAAATATTTTAAAGAAAAGGACTCTTTTATGTAAGATTAAACTTTTTAAAAATCAGTTTTGTTTAAAATTAATTATGGATGATATAATTTAACGATGAAGGCAAAAAGATGTCGGCAATAGCCCACAAAGATGACGTTGAAATATAATCCAATTTTCACACAAATTTCTGATCTTGACGAAGAGTCTGTGCCCTAACCATTAATACTGAGTTATCAATACACGCAACCTTAAAGTTGGGTGACACGTTAAGATTACCTAATGCACTTTACTATCTCAAATCACACTTTCTTATCATATTGTGTATATTGACCCAGCTGCATAAGCTAATATTTACTAACTTTCTTTAAACACAGCAAAAATGATAACAGTGTAATGAGTCTCCCTTTTAAATTCACCTTCCTTTTCCAAGCGTCCGGTTTAGAAAAGAACCACTCTGCCCTCTTCAGCAACTCCCACGGTTCAAAACAGTCCACATTGTCAATGTAGGCGAAACCTCCATGCTCTAGCGCATCCACTAGCTCTCTAGCCACCGCCAGGCGGTCAGTTTTAGCCTTACTGTAGTCTATGATCGGCAAGCACGGCTTGGACGTGGAACCCATTCTATACCAGAGTTATGGCTATATTTGTATTGAACTAAAGATTGGGTGCATAGACACACGGTAACTCTGTACTCGGTGAATAAAGTGTCAATGAATCATCAATGTGTGTATTAACTAACGACGCATGTGGGCAAAGTTTAGGTCAACGTAACTTAGGGGCCAAAAATTGTGTAGTCTTATGAGACCCAGGCACCTGAGGCACGACTTAAATTCTGACCACAACCAAGTGGATTTTGCCTCTATAAAAAGTCAACGATTTGCAGAGATGATGTTGTTAGGGTCCCGTTGATTTCTATCTAACCAATTATTTGGTGAAAGGATGACATGAAAATAATTTGAATGGACGCTCCACCTGGATTTTGTTAAATGGCTGAAGTGGTATGGGGGTACAAGATTTAAATATTTTAACCGAGTGAACAAAATAAATTTCTCGAGAAGGACAATATATGGGATAAAATTGCCCAGTTTTGTCTCGTTCTGCTTGTTATATATATATATATAAGGGAGAAGAGGGGAGGGGGAACCTTCGAAGCAAATGTGTTGGGTTACCCGGACCACTAGGGACCCACCACCACTTGTGTTATTGGCGACACTGGACTAGCACTCTATCTGGGTGCAGATCAGTCAACTTGGGGCCGTCACTTAATGCCGTTTTTGAAATACGACCTATTAAACAGTATATACAACGCATGGCGTCGGAGTGAGAGGAATCAGGTAAAAATAAAAGACTCGTGAGATATTACCAGTCCGTACTGGGTTATAACCCTTTTTGAATGGAAGGGGGGGGGGGTAGCGGGAGCAAAAAGGTGTAATTCAGGGGTGGATTTAGGCCGTCTTCTGGGTCTTCCGGAATACGGTCAGATTTTCATGTTTACATTGACGGGTATCCATTTTACTGTCGGAAGACGGTCAAATATGAAGTATGGATCAACAAAGATAATTTGGAAGACTGTCAGAATATATATCTGGATCCGCACCTGTAATTGTGGATCCAGCAAAGAGTGTCATCAGTACAATGTATTATGCACTCAAAATTACAATTACAGATTCTTCCAACAACCTCTTTAATAAGAGTTATTACCATTCCATTGTTTTTCAATATTTCATTGTCACACCATCTGAGAATGCACTGTTGTGCTATACAGTAACCTCTGTACCTAGGTAATAATTTAAACTTACTTAGCTGTTGTTGTAACTTTTGAGCGTAATGAAGGAGTTTTTTATACGTGTAACCATTTTAATTTTCATCTTCAGAATTATTGCATAATATTCTTATCTGATTGTGCGGCCGGAGCGAACACCTGTTCTGTGCATAAATTGGCTTTTCTTGTTGAACTGCTGTCGTTGATAACCATGTCATGAACAGGTTCAAGTTCTGTGACTTAAAACACCTGTCCAAAGGAGATAGTATGATAAAGCCATAGGACAAGACGTGCGTGAGCATTGTGAATAACGATAAAACACTACATATATAAAAGTGAAGTGACACAGCAAGACTTTTCAAATGTCACTAGAAACGCGCGTGATAGCGACAAAAGTCGAAATGTATTCAACATGCACTTTAAGATTTATTACATTGTATCATATAATTTCTGTACACATAAAAACCTGACCGCGTGTCTTTACTTAAATTCGAACAAAGAAAACTCAAAATTGAGAGCATTAAGTCCAATAGATAAGGGAGGGAAGCACGAGCATAAACATATTTAATACAGCAGCCAAGTCGGGCAAAGTAATGGCAAGAATTGCTTGGTTTTCTCTTATGTTGCTCGATTAACCTTTAAAGGGAGAGTCGAAAGGACGAAGGGGATAGGCCCAGAAATTTAATTAGGTAGGTCACGTGACTGCTGTGCCCTCCTCTGGGTGTACCATTAAGTAAGAGGTACTGCGACGCTTGGTTTTCGCTAATACTTTACATATAACCATGAAGACTACAAATTCTTCACCCATTCTGTATTTCGATGTTTTTCTTTCTCATAGCAGCCCTTCAACAAAGTTCTTATAAGTTTCTATTCTAAAACATATGTAAACATTAATTGTCTTCATACACCAAACATGCACTGTATATTAACCATCTGTTTTGATAACAATGCATCCTTTCGCGTTCATGTCTGGAAAAAAGACAGAGAGCGGGGTCTGGTGTGTTATTAGGCGTAAAGAACAATTACAATTTGATCTGGAGGGGGGGGGGCGCATATCAGATGTATATGTAAAAAAGCAAGTCAAAGACTTCACTATCTAAAACTATTGAAAAGAGCAGAGCTTTCTGTGTATGAACGCATACGCTTCTACGCGTCAAAATTCCTAACAGTGAAACATTCTGAGCAGTTACCGGCAGAAGGGATACGCTATCGAAAACTTAAGTCCACAATATGTCCAAAGATCACAAAAAACACCATCTTCCTCCTGAGGCAAATGAAAAAACATGCCATTTACTCTGCGTCGAACTAAGAAATATACCGTACCAAAATTGAAACTATCAGATCTCCAAAGACACCCATACCATGGAGACTGAAAACCTTTTAAAAACTTTAAGTGTGTTGTGACCTTTATTTTAATGTATTTTTAAAATATTCTTCGAGAACCGAATATTTTATTTAATCTTAACACTTTTTAAAATAACCAATTTTATTTATCTTATTTCATTTAGAGAAATAAACAATTTATATCACTGTACAATCCATCTATTATAGTTGAAAATGAACATTATTATTATTATTATTATTATTATTATTATTATTATTATTATTATTATTATATATCCCATATACCAAAAATATATATCCTACATTTTAAATCTACTTTAAATAAGCACCAAAGTCCCACTTGGAAGAGCACAAAATACTCTTAGTAATAAAACATTTTAAAGTAGACAGTCCCTTGTGTCAAATATACTTTTTTTCAGCTGCATCCGACTGAAGTACATAGTACTTCACCTTGCACACCAAAAAGGTTGTAGTATTATCCTGTTTATCTTTGCAAAAGGAATATTCAAGAGGCAGGGCGATTTAAGTTAAGGATAGTGCAAGGAGTTATAACAGAAGGCCTTCTGTTATAACTCCTTGGATAGTGTTAATACAAATCTGTGCCTGCGTACTCGGTGTTACTTTTGGCTTTATAGCGTTTGAGAGACCACAGTCCATACGTAGTGCACGTTGGGTCTGTGATCCACTTGTCCCCGTGTGACTTGTCCCCGACGAAAACCTTCGAAATATCAGCGTCGTAGCTCGGTTCCATGAAGAACGGCATCGAAATTCTCTGAACCCCAAGGTCAAGGACGCGGTGACGCGTGGCTTTCAATCTCCCGCCAGTCATGCGCGACAAGCACTCGCCAATGTTCATGATGAGGCTATTCGGGCGGCAGTCTACGGTCAGCCATTCAGTCATGGCGATGTTTTCGTCGTCCTTCTGTATCTGCAGTCCCGGGAAATTAAACGCCGCCACCAGTGTAAGAAGGTCGCTGTCGGTGTGTTCATCACAGTGTAGCTTTTTCCCGTCAGACCCCACGGCGGCTTCCGGATGAGGACCTGTTCGCACCGGATACCGTAGCATGCGCATCGTGGACAGTGGTTTCTCAATCAAACAATCAAAGGCCGTTTCCTCCAGTCCTAAACCAAGGGCAATCATGTGGAGTATATCTTTACAAACTGCCGCCATTTTCTTCTGGTAGTTCTGAAGGTATTCCCGGAAAAAGTTTGGGCGGTCAGGGTCTTCTTCCGGCCACGTGACATGCTCGTAGAGGAGCGTGCGCGTCATGACGGGGTCGTCTAACGGAAGTTCGGCGCCGAACTCAAAACCCTCCTTATACGAGTTCCCGACTGGGTTCGCGGCGAAGAATCCGCGATAAACATTTTTACAGTTTGGATCGGGATTGTAGTTTTTGGTTCCAACCTAAAACAGAAGATAAACTTTAGCAGAAAAATTAATGGGTCTAGATATTAAAATTAGGCAAAACTTGGTGGATGAGTTACAGGTAAGTAAAACCCAAGCAATTTTTGTGACGGCTGATATGTTTATTATCAACGGTATATTTTGTTATCAAATGATTGTTCTGTTTGGATGTTGGTTGTTACCTTTTATGTCAACCTGGGATAGAAGGTATGAACTGACAGGTGTAATGCCTAAAATGGCTGCTAGGTTATTCTCTTTTCACCTATCATCTCTGCCGCACCCTCACCCCCCCCCCCCCCCCCCCCCCAACACGTGCTCTATTCTCACAGTTGCAGGCAGTATTTTTAGTCACACTAAAACGCTATTATCGTTGAATGGCACGGTGGCCTTGACGGTAGTAGGTTTATTTTGACAGATCTGACACCAGTGATAAAAATGTCAGAAAAGCAAACAATAGTTTTATTTGTCGACACGGCATATTGTACAAATTGCCATTGGCTAGATTTCACTTTTTTGTGACAGGGTTAACTTTGCAGTTACGTACTGGTACTTCACCACCCATCTACATGTAGATATCTACCAACCTTGTACACCCCCCCACCCCACCCCACCCACTTATATCAGTCTAATAACAAATCAGCAATAAGCCACTGGTATCAACCACTTAAAAATGCTGCTGTAAAACACGGCCGTTCTAATGATTATTCACGAGGAAATAAATTCATTTTATCTGAAAACACTCTTATTACTATTGGTTTTCATTGCAATTCTTTATCGTTCCTATCGCTGCTAGATTTCTCACTTTTGACCCTTATCAACCATGTAAACCTCTCTCAGAACGTACAGGCCTAATAAGTGACGGTTGCTACAGCCTAGTGTGGATAGTACTGGTCGCTTCTTTTTCTCAGGTTTCAAAGCCACCCTCCGCTCCTCTACATCCAACACCCCAAAGGTTAAGGGCCACAGGCCTTGCAGAATTCAAATCAAGATACCTGTATTCTAAGTCGATCTGAGCCAAAACAAGTGCCTTTTGTTTCACGGATCATGGGCCTGAATGTTAAAGTATGTCGGTCACATTCTTGTTAGTTAACGTGCAAGTAGGCCTATCCTACGTACCTTCCTTTTCCAAGCGTCCGGTTTAGAGAAGAACCACTCGGCCCTCTTCAGCAACTCCCACGGTTCAAAACAGTCCACGTTGTCAATGTAGGCGAAACCTCCATGCTCTAGCGCATCCACTAGCTCTTTAGCCACCGCCAGGCGGTCAGTTTTAGCCTTACTGTAGTCTATGATCGGCAAGCACGGCTTGGACGTGGAACCCATTCTATACCAGCGTTATGGCTATATTATTTGGGTATTGATTGAACAGACACACACAGTGACGCTGTGTTCAGAGGAGTGCTCAAAATGCAAGGTAAACTGTCGATCACGACAGACTCCGCCTACCTTGTGACGTCACCTAGTTCTCGACAAGCCAAGGCAAACGGTGGGTCGCGTTCAGTTGCTTTCCTGACTTTTTTTTATTTATTTTATTTTTTTGTTTTTTTTTTTTTTGGGGGGGGGGGGCAGGGGGGAGGGTAGGAGGGATATACTATCCATCTTCCGTCATTACAACTTATTTTGGCCCGCTCTCATCCTTGTGATACACTGTAGGTGGACCAAAACTCTTCTCCAACCGGTCGTAAGCACGGTGTAGTTGGGGTTGTAGCTAGTGGTTTTGCTGTGTAGCATGACGGCTGTTTTCTGTGGTAATTTAACATTCACTGTAACATTACTGTTACACCGCCCCCTTTTACAAGACACCGAGCTCGTTGTTTGTCCAGAAAAATTAGCTATACATGATTATCAGTGACGAAAGTGGCTTTCATTGAGCTTTTTAATTATTTCTTGGAGTAAAGAACTCAGTAAAGAGAGGGTCGGTAAGTACCGGAAAATTTTTAGGGCCCCCAGGAAAATAGGTCAATAATATTTATCTATTCGTTTTTTTATTTATTTGCGCTTAAAGTCTGTTTGTTCATAATTTGTTTACTATACATGCAATACTTTATAATTCCTGCAATATGAATGTACTCGATATCACAAGAAGTGTATATATCACGTCGGGCGATTAATATCACGTTAATAACTAAAAGTGATGGGACGCAAACCACCTGTAAAACTCTTTGACAGCAGTCCGCACTAGATTCTGACTCGAGACAGAATATATCATAAATCCCCATAGCACGCTCAACAGGCTTATTCAGTAATAAGGGGGGGGGGGGGGGGGTCAAGGGCAGATAAGGGCAAAAAAAGGCTGCCTCAATATGCTGCTCCACCGTTTTGTTTGCAGAATATTCTCTATCCTGAAAACCTAAATGGATTCCCACTGGAGCGCCTTCTTACTGCTCCACCAGTTTTTCTTTTTAAACGTTTGAAATTTTCACCTGTGGCGCAGGTCGTAGATATCACCTTCTTCTAACACGTTGCAAAGCTAAGCCATAACTGGTATTATCATTCCAGGAGAGCTTGTTTCTTAAATTATGGCGTCTACTATTTGTGATCATGGCAGTTTTGCCTTAAAATTGGCGAACTAATAAAGAACTACTCTGTTGACCATAACATTGTTTATTTTCTTTTGTTTTCACTTCAACATGAAAATTAATCAGAAATGTAATTGATTGTTCTATAAAAAAAGAAAGAAATTAAAATAAAAATCGGTTATCTGCAAAGAAAAAAAAAACTAGAAAAAAATTGAGTGAGTCTTCCAATCGGCATCTGCATCTACATTTTTATGTTATGATGATTAAAAAATAATAGTATTTTCAATTCTGCTTTAACTTAGTAAAAATCTGCGTCTTTATATTCTGCATTTTTCTTGGTATTCTTCATTCGGTTGATCAGCCAAGGACCATATGTTGTGTTCGTCGCGTCAGTTAAATGTGAACCATCTTTCAATTTTGGCTCAATCAGAGCACGGGAAATATCAGCATGGTAGTTGGGCTCCAGAAAAAAGGCAACTGACATGCGCTCTACGCCAAGGTCGAGGACGCGATGACGCGTGGCTTTCAATCTCCCGCCAGTCATCTGCTGAAGGACGTCTCCTATATTCATGACGAGCCCGTTCGGACGTGGAGTGACATTTACCCAGTGGCCTTGCTCGTTCTGAATCTGCAGGCCCGCGTAGTTAAATGTAGCCAGTAAGGTCAGAAAAACTGAATCAGAATGTTCGTTGCAGTGGAGCGGGTGACCGTCGCAACCGTGAGCGACCTCTGGCGGCGTGTCGTAACGTCTTGGATAACGAATAAGCCTCAGGGTTGACAACGGTTTCTCGCTGAATATCCTTGTAAAAGAGTTTTCTTCAATTTCCAGACCAATTGCAATCAACTGCATGATGTCAATGCCGATCTCAGTCATGTTCTTGTAGTAGTCTGTCATATATTGACGAAACGAAGGTGAGGTGGCATCCTCCACCGGCCATAGATTTGGCTCATACAAAACGGTCATCTTCGAATCTGGGTCGTCCCCAGGTAGATCTATGCCGATCTCGAAGCCTTCCTTGTAGGAACTGGCTTTGGGATCAACAGGAAAATAGCCGCGGTAAAGATTTTTGACTTCGGGGTTCGGGTTCCAAACTTTAGTAGCCACCTGAGGTTAAAAGCAGAAAAGTAATAATTATTCAAATGCGCACTTCTCAACATGAATCACTTGTATGCTAATGGCACATAATTTAGTTTAATTGCACGTAATGTAAAACAAATTTGACTTAATTCGAGGTCTCTGGAAAAATACGCAGAATCACAGAGAACGAAAAGTTAACGTTGTGGGGTCAAGTCTTTAAACAGAGCTCTCCTGCTTTAAGAGGGTTGGCTCCCAAGACGGAATTATGTTGAGTAAATTGATAATTCTGGAATTTTGTCACTTCAACACACAGTGCATGCTCTTTCTTCGTCCCAAATATGCGAATTAAATATAGCACAGGTGCTGGGTTTACCTTTGCCCCAATTTTATTGTGCATCAAATGGCTCACTAAACCGGGGCCATAACTGTAAGGTCAACACAAACACAGCCGTAAGAGAGAGAGAGAGATTTGAAAGAGAGAAGAAGAAAACAACACACCTGTTTCTTCCACTGCTCAGGTTGCGTCAGAAACCAAGATGCCATTCGAAGCAACTCGGTGGAGTTAAACCCGGGCACGTTGTCTAAGTACACGAAGCCGACATGTTCCATAGCGTGGACAAGCTTGGCGGCAAGGCCCTCGCGGTCACTGTGAATCTTGGACAGATCGATGACCGGCAAAGAGTCCAAACCTACTCCTTTCGGTGTCGTCATGTCGGTTGATATTCACTTGTTGACAACAAGCACTGCACTCAAAAATATTTTTGGTTATATAGATAACTTTGGAAGTTGGTTGCGAGTTGTGCTGATGCCTTTGATGCTTTGTCCACTTTATCAGGCGTAGGACCAAAATGGGTCGACGCACTTATTATGTACAGACGTATACTGGTAGTGAGTAGGCATATGTCATCCTATGTAGGGCCTGCTGGTCGCCGCAGTAAAGTCCGTCAATCTATCGTGACCTCATTAAAGGACATATAGTAAAATGACTTGTGTTCAAAGGCGATAAACGATGCTTGGGTGGTAAGATGGAATATATAAAATATGTATGTGTTGCAATGAATTTATTGTGAAATTATGAATCTCGTACATGTATGAACGGTTGATATTCTTTTTATTTACTGCGTCATAAACTGATTGAAAAGCAGGGAAAACTTGTGAATTGTCCAAGTTGGTTCGAAATCATATGTAAGCTACTTTAGAAAATCACCCTGTCCTCTCTTTTTCAACATAACATTATATTTTGGTCTTTTTAAATTTTATTTTGGGGGAATTGTCAAACTTATTGAACTCTCATAACCCTCACGAATCGCATAGACGTTTTTTTACATAATGGAAAGAGAATTGTTGATATCTCTTTTTCTCATTAGGTCTGAAACCCTAAATTTTGTCTCTTTCACATCATGCATATAGTAAGGCGGAAAAAAAGGAAAAAATGCCAATATTTCTAATTGCTTTTTAAAAGAATAAACGTATATTTGTGTTTATCTTTATATAAAATTGAACAGTTCTCAAACGCCGCAAAACAACTCGCCATCATGATAAACTGGGTATTTTCGAATTTGTGCTTTCATTGAAGGTTTCAGTGTATTTTTGAATGAATGTTATTTCGTAAAAAATATCTCAACCCTATCATTGTTGATTATTCAACAAAACTATGATCCTCCCCCGAACCGACGTGCAATTTTTAAAAATAAAACTAACTGCACTACTTCTTGTCGCGGAGGTAACCCCAAAATCCCACCACCTTACAGATACAAGTAACGCCATTTCGAGCTGGAATAAGACGCAATGTTATTGTTTAGTCTATTTTATATGTTAGTATAACAACAAAAATTAGGACGCAATGTCTATAGACCTATAGCGAAGACTGAAGCAGATGAAGACATGGGTCGTCAGTCCTCCCTTGAAAGGAAAAACATCTGCTCCTCATTGCAAAAGTGGCCTCCCGTTCCCCCAACACAAACGATGGGTGTATTTTGGGCAATGACCCAGGTCCCTGGTATCAGACATGTGGTGATAATCAAGGAAGTTACTGTGGTGCATAACCCTGAAGTCAGGCAACGTGAGGCGATGCCATGATGCAAATGCAATCAACTGACACGTGTATACATACAGTAACTAAGACCATCCTCTACTAGTCATAAAGTCATTTTTATCTGTCAATCTTTCTTTCATGATTATTCTAAATATATCCATCTATATAATTCCCCATCGGTACGATGACTTTAAGAGCATGATTACATTGAAATGATTGCACTTCAAAAGATGTTGATATCATTTCCGTAACTTTCTTTGAAACACCAATTGTTTTTTTTTTCATGATAGTAGGCCAGCTTCCAGTGTTCCAGTAGAAAAGACTTTTGATCGTTGTGATCTCGTACGTTAAAATTTCAATTAATCCAGTTTAAATATGTTAAGTACGACGCGAAATTACCACTTTAAAAGTATTAAACAACCCATACATCTGCGAAGTTACTAGGATTATTTCTGCTTTACCCCCTACGAGTCGGATATGGCCGTTTATTCCACAGGTGCGCCCGACTAAAAAACAGACGGGTGTTGAGACAAAACATACCTTTGAATGATTTAATAATAATAATAATAATAATAATAATAATAATAATAAATGTTTATTTTCAATATTTACAGATTAGTATTTTGTAGCTACATATAGCACACAACGCTTCATCAGTTTTCATACAGACAATATTTTAGCGCAAAGCATAAGAACTAATGGTAAGGTGTATTCCACGTGTATACATGTCATTCGTCACCATTATAAGTTCGATTGGCACTTCGTAACAAAACGTTGCCAGTAATTTTATATACATATTTAAGATCAAACTCTGCGTCCCAAACAGCTTTAGAACTAAATAAACCATTTACAGTTGCTGATTAATATATAATAATATTAAAATGTACGGATCACACAAGATGATGCGTCTTTGGTCGACATTTATCACTCTCACCTTTAATGAGAGTAACGGGAAAAAATCACGCCTTTTTTTGACAATAGTTTCATAGCAACAAAGACCTAGGAGATCGCTGTCGATTTGTTAGGTCTACGGGTGCTTTGGTTATTCTAAATTGCACCAGAAAACCTGAACTGATTTGTGTAGTCAATAAATATGTGAACGAGTAACCCAATGTCACTCATCTTCCATCTTGTGGCTCCCTCTTTTGAGGATTTTCTGTCGTCTGCATAAGGTCGTTTAGCAGCCCCACCTAGCGGATGACACATCGCGTGGAATATCCGGTGAAGCACTGTCCGCAAGGTCTGCTGGTGTCTGCATGTTTCTTGATGGGGAACGGGTTAACTGTCATAAAGAAAATGCTAACACATTAACGATAACGAAGAAACACAGAGCTAGATACATCAAACAATTATGTTCAAATATATTTTAATATATTCTTAAAAAAATATCAAAAAATTTTTTATCCAAATTTGCACAATAAATCACACTGAATTATGTTTTTGAAACTTTGAAGAAAGGAAGAAATATAAAAGTAAGGATTCCATGTTAGCTCTATAACTGACGCATCGAAACTTCAGTATTAATTTCAGTGCATAATCATAATATATCAATGGTGGATAAGAGATTTTTCTACTGGTAGGGTGTGGTTTGGGGGGGGGGGGAGGGGCCTCACAACAACGGAATGGACCTGGTAGGAAATCAAATTCCTCCCTCATTTCACATAAGATGTCATATTTAAACTAAATAGGCCTAATTGTCTACGTGTTCATGACTATATTCAATTTCCTTCTTTTTTCCTGTGTGTACAGAATGTCAAATATCAAATCACCAAGGTAACACGACATTACCGATAAAGTGTGATAGTTGTTACTTACCGATTCCTATTTTGCCGTAGTATCTATAGACCGGATAGTAGACAGAATCATCGGAGCAGCAGCGTCCACCAAAGTCAAGACAGGAGTGAGCATCTTTCACCATAGGACGAGAGCGCCCGATGCAGCAGTTCACTGGAAGCATTATATATATGATTTAATACTCTGTTTTCCCGGAAAAATATTGTATTTATTTAGGTTTCACTTTGCCTGTATTAAAGCATAGTGTACTTTATCAGTTCTCAATTATTAGTCACGCGCACGTACCCAATGTCTGCCCTCTACATGTCATACTAAGATTGACTTCGTCTATTGTATTATATTTGCCGATCGAGTGCCTGCCTCACCTTTGTGTCTCTTGGCATACCATCTCTTCTTAGCGGGCTTAACACCTGCCTCCTTCATCGCGCCCGCCCCGTACGCCGCAGTAAGCCACGAGTACGCTTCACGGGAAATAGACATACCTGGAAACGAGACGAAAAAAAGAATAAATTGAATAAACATCCAGAGACGATTCTCCCTTCAATTATATTTCAGAATGCATACATTTATATGCTCACAACCCTGTTATTACTTACGAGTCTGTTGGTCTGCTCGTTGGTTTATGATTTTTTGTTATAATGTTAGCGAAAACGTTGTGCGACAGCCCGGAAATTTTCAGTTGGTCATTTCTGAATATGTGCTTACATGTACAAGCACGTGTGCGCATGTCTCCACATACCTCTTAGTGTGTAGGGAATAATTCGTTTTTTCTCTTCCAGAGTGCGCTCATCTCCACGTTCGTCTAATTCATCCTCACAAAATGACAGGCAGAACAGAGAGGAGAGTATGGCGACCAGGAATACTGGCAACAGATGATTCAGGTCCATGGTGAATCTGGAAGATGCGAAATTAATCGCGTTAATTAAGAGATGTTTGATAAAAATGATTTCGAAGAGGCTGTCAAGACCATCGTTTTTAAAATGCGAAGTAGTGCTTATTATAAAGCTACAAAAGAACAACGCATTTAAAAAGGGGCGATATTCAAGATTGAGTACAATAGGCCTAGTGTGTTGTTGGCTTACAAGTTCTTTCGCACTAACCCTCATTTTACATTTCAGAATGGTTGAAATATACTCCGGCAATTCCTCTTCTATCTCGTTATATATAACAGCTTTATTCATGAAACACAAATCTAATAAATTGGACAAAGTTGGATAGGGAGAATAATCTTAAACACAGCCCTGTCGATCGGTGCAATATTTATCTTTAGATTTACTCGGAAATCAACATCTACAGCCTATTTTTATATCGGCCCTAAGTCAAAGGGTGTTCTGAATTCTCTGCCGACATACAAGCCCAATTAGCGGGAGCTCCCCTGCAAACTCTCGCGCTCCACGCCTTCTGAATGGCGCACAAATTGAATCCTCGCCACCACGCGCTGCCGTGGTCATTACTTCAAGATTCAATTTGCGTTTTAATGTAGTCAGCGGGGCAGTTTATTGCCAGCAACTGTCCAGCTGTTTGGGGTTTGCACAAAATAGTCAAGGCATGTCTATTTATAGTTTAAGGTATAAGGGGACCGGTGGACGGTGGGGGTAAAAGGCCGGTTTCTTTTTCGTTTGCGTGTAGATATGCTTTCCATTTTTGCCCTTCTCCCGTTTGATTGATTTTAATCCTAGATCCAACAGTGAGCTTTGGCGAACGCATGTTTCAAACGTCCGAGCGTCTTGCATTTTCCTACCAAATTGTAACACGAAAAATCTGTGGCATGTTCTTACATTTTTTTAACAATACTATAACTTGTGATAAGGAATATTTGGGCAATACTGCTGTTCTGTCTGTCACTTGAAATGATATGACACTTTGAAAACCATAACCGTCTGGGAAAATTTTGTTAAACTGAAGAGAGCGGCTGTCTGGGAGGTTACTTTAAAAGAGTACATTACCCTTAAGAAACCCCAACGGCCTCCAAAACTGAATACGAACCACGTTGCTTTGATCCGTTTATAGAAAAATAGCCGCGAGAAATTAGTACTTTAAAAGAACAGACGTATGTCTAAGAGTTCTATGATGGACGTGCACTGTTGCCAGGCCCCGATACATTTTACACATTTCCTTTACAAAAGCCCTTAAACGCAAAACACAAAATACATTCTTTGCGTGCAGGGGTATCAAAACAACCAACGCCCGTTATTTTGAATGTTAACTGTTACAGCGCGTTAAACGATGTATTTGACTTTTTGGATGTTTTCATTAAAGACTATGAAAGTTTATGTCTGTGATAACAATAGATGCAATAATTGACACGAAGTGCCAACATGCATATAGGCCAATGCAAATAAAAGTTCCAGTTGGTTAAATGTAAAAAAATACACCGTTCACGTGAAATGCCAAATTTCCATAAAGTACTAGCGCACGGTCGCATTTTTAACAGACGTTTGCTAGTAAAATGTCTTGATTGGTCAAATCCATCTCACCTGTGGCAATTGGTAGTCTGTCGCCCGAGGAGGCTACAATAATACTACTCCCGCCAATACAGTCTGATCTGATTTAGCTACTGTAAAGTTTTTAAGGTCTGTTAAATACCAACTGCAAGGGGTTTATATGCAGGCTTGATATAACTACACATTGGAACTTGTCGCTTGCTTTTGATTATTGTTTCACAAACGTTTCCTGCGATATTATTATTCAAGATTTGCCACATAATTAAGACTAGATCTAGAATAGAATAGAAATCAACAAATTTTAATAAATATTGTGTGCTTTAAAGGAAAATAATTATGTAGATTTTCAATATACAGAACGAAATAATCTTATTGTTCTTTACCCGCTTATTAAACAAAAATACACACATTATATTCACCATAAGCCAAATGCCAGCATATATCCCGCAGCAAACTGTAAATCTCTGAAACGGAATTGTTTTTATCCTCGGGGAAACGGTTTAAAAAAACGCTGTTTGGGGATCTAGAAACAGAACTTAGATGCTCAGCCATCGGAAGACCGCTAGGCGGTAATTAGGGACTGTTTTTATAGGTACTCTGGGCACAGAAGGTTTTGTATGATCTACCGTCTTAGTTTCATGTCCCGTTGCTTCAGTAACAACCATCCCGCAAATGCGATACACGATCTTCTTAGTGTAAGAGCGAAAGGATACAATTAATTAAGTAGAGGTTTTAGGTACTGCTGTGAAAATGGAACGAGAAAAGTATCAAATCGTCTGTACGTTGGTACTAATTAAAATCGAAATATTCTCAATTTTCACGCAAACACTGACCATGAAATACGTTGTGTCTCCATAGCCTTTGGTGTGAAGGATAAATGCACATGCTAACATGTGCTTTTAACATCAGCTAAACCCTGTAAACGCAAAATAGCTTTAAACATAAGAAACATACGCCTGAGCACAGGGAACACAAACAGGTAGCTGGTGCAGTGTAACTTCAAATCAATTTTCTTAAGGTTGCCAAATTGTGTTTTCTCCGGGGGAAGGGGGAAGCTCATCAAGTGCGTTATAGCATAGTGACATATGAAGTCCCAATTAATTACAGCCGCCAAAAGTGAACTTCCAACCTGACAAAAAATACAAAAGAACGACTAGGCACACCATACAGACTGACTTGAAACGAATCGTGCTGCCCCCTAGGGAGCCGAGATGTACCAGACCTATGTCGCCCCCTGGAGATCGGTATGTGGATTTTCTAATTGTCTTATTCAACAGTTCTGCGGTATAGACAGAAGAAAAAACATTGGCTTAGTGCTGTCTGCTATGTATATGACATAACAGGCCTCTTCATTACTAATGTGAACCATCCTGTTCCCGCAAATATTGAATTACAGACACTAGTATCACTTGTCAGAAAAGGAACACTCTTCAACTTTAATTTTCTACCTCTCAACCACCCATTATAGATCAGTGCGCTCTGTTTCCGTTCCTATGTAGTTTTTTTTTGTTTTGACACACACGCATACTCACACACACGCACACGCATTCACCTATAATTTGTCGTTTATTTTTCGTTATCATTCTTCCATGCATGCTGCCGTTTGCAATACTAAAGTTTTAAGTTATACTTTTTTTATTACGATTGTCTGTAACATGAGTTAAACCTGTCGCAGGACGCAAGAACGCATTCATTATTCATTTCATTAATTGTACCTTCCTGAAATTACTGGTATCTGTTAGTTTAAAACGAAGGTTTGAACTGCATTTCACAAAAGGCTTTTTAGGCAAGACATTCAAGTGATGACCAAATTTGAAACATTTTGGAAAAAATCCATGAAGATAGATTAGTTTTCTAAGTGAAAATGTTTTCTGACAGTATAGATACCAAGACGTATATTATCATTAAGATAGTCACTCATGGTGGTTATCATGAATTATTCCAAGGGTGGCACGAAAGTTATCTTACCTGTAAAATTGTGGAATGTATCAATCTTTTTTCTGGAACGCTCAACGCCCTCCTCTTAAATAGCCCGCTTTTCCTCTCTGTAAGAACTTTGTTTGATAGTCCTAAAGTCTTTGAAACAAAATCTCACCGAATATCAGAATCAGGAAGCAACGACACCAGAACAAGATTCACCTAGAGCAGTTTAAGTGCCTATGAACGTTCCAGCGAATGCAAATCTGCCCTTGGTTTGGCTCGTTGGCTTTTTAAGCGTTCCTGGTGAGTGTCGGGTTACCACTTTGCGTTGTTTCAATTTATCTTTCTTTGCGAGAGAGGCCGGTTGGATAACGTGGTTGTTTTCACTGTCGTAGGGTGAGGGGAAATTAGATTTGGGGGCACCACTGCAGAGAACTTGGCCGTCAATCACTTCTACTGAATGTGTAGAGAGTGGAGAGGTCCCGGAGAGCATTTACACCTACCATTTTCCTATCCTTTCATATATATGGCCAACGTGATAGACAAAGTATCTTATTTAGAGGGCGATAAGATGGAAGAATATGTTTCAGAATAGAAAACAATCAAAAATACGACACGTCATCCTAACCACTCCTTTTAATTACCTGCCACCACTCCCTTTCATTAAAACGCTGAGTCATTCTAAAATCAGCCATCTTCAAATCGAAAACGTAACAAACATGACGGTATTTTGACGTCATTCACTTAGGTTTGTGACTGCTAATGGAATAAACTGGACTTAATTATTGTACACAACCAACATAAACATGTTTATTTGTTTTAAGTGACACCAAGGACCAACTATAAGCTTAGGTCAAGGGTTTAAATCGAGTTTTTTTACGATTAACAAATACGTCAATTGTACAACACAAGCTGCTTCCAATCACCCAAATTACATAAACATGAAATCAGCGTGATAAACGTAGGAGTTTCCATTAGAACACTTATTTGTTCCTCTAACTGATTTTGTTGGTTCTGTACGATGTATTTCTCAATACAGCAATGAAGTTAAGTACGGTTTGATCTAATTCTGTTGCTTTTTCTTTCCCTTTTCTTTCTATCTCTCTCTTATTTGTTTATCGAAGCTAATCAGAAGAAGCGCATCCAAAAGCTCCTAACGTTTTGAGGTTTTCTGTTTGCTCGCTTAAAGCGAAACTTAATCAGACTTGTCATATTTTTCTCATTTTTTCTCAAATATCTCGTGAAAACCTTTTTACGAAAAATCGACTGTTACGCTTACAATTTATGAAAGAATACTTTCCAAAGGAAAAATGACGTTAAGTATATTTACAGCAGTTCGTAAGTACTGGGAATTATTTGAGCACTTAAAGAGAATTTTTTCGTCCTACTAGCTTTTTCCAATCCCACGAAGTGTCTTATAAACTCGGTGAAGTGCAATTTAACTGTATGCCTTTCGAGACATATGGCAAAAGACAGCAAAAAATGAAGGTACGATCATTGCTTTAATAGCGAAGTAAAGCCTTTACCACGATTGGATCATACGGTCGATTATTCTCCCTCTTTTGATGAGTTTTTTCTTGTATTGTTTTCCTGGATCTTTGACCGTAGACCACTTGGCAATGTTTGCGTGTGTTCAGACCAGATACAAATAGGAAAACATGGACTTTATGGTTTATGAGTCTATCACACTTAATGCCTATGTATATTACTCTTAGAAAAGACAGTTTTGCCCCTAAGCACAGGGCGCAAGATGACAAAAAGCCTAATATTTCGTCCACTAACCAGGCCTTCATATTTTTTTATCAAAGTAGTAGCCGTAACGTAATCATCCTTAAAATGTTTTGAGGCCTAAGGTAGGTGGTTGGTAAGGAAGTGACAATTGTTGATGCCTTCAAGCAAAATCAAATATTTGTTGGCAAGAAACGGGCAAAAAGACGAGGTTCGCTGAATGTTTTGGTAATCCGAAAGCAGTTTTAAACCGGATTGTATATTAATGAATCATTCACCAATTGTTCTCATGGGTCTTCGACTGAAGGCCAATCGATGTTCAGACAAGATTATCTTACTGGACAAGGGACAACCGACCATCTCTGAGAAGAAACCGGCATTACAAAAACCTCTGCTGTGCCTTAGACCATTCAATCATAGGGAATTAATCAGGTATTCTGATGGTCCAGTTTCTATCTCACTTACTCACTCGGATTTTATTTCACTTAAGGCCCCTTATGAGTGAAGACGAGACAGAATTTCAGTCCTGTCTGGACAGATTTTTGAGCTGCGTTATCTACCTTCCTCCCGATTTAGGATCCAACATCAGGATGTTGGATCCTAGTTCCGATTTACTCGTGTTCTTCGTTGTATATGTAACTTCATAAGATATGAAAGCAACACTCGAGCACATGTACACGCACGCGCGCACACACACATCAGGCAAAGTCTGTCTCCTATACTGACATACAATGTGTGTGTGCTTCCTGAAATAAATGCATTGACACGCACTCACACACGCACCGCTCCCGCCTCTCTTTCTCTCTCTCTCTCTTTCTTCTTTGGGTTGTGAAGTACAGTTCATTTCCACTTTTTTACTTGCTGCCAGGGCAAGTTGTATCACATCCACTGGCAATTGCGCTTCGGCTTAGTGACACAGTTTGCGGGTCGTCGAATCCTCGGTCACATTGATTTTAATCGCGGTCGTAAACATGGCACGAATGGCAGTGGCAGCTTCTGGGTGCCGGGCATATCAGGAACAACATCATGTTTACGCCGGGAAATATAGGCCTCTGAACAACAGTGCGTGGGTTCTTCGCGTGGTTGGGGTTATTTCATGGACTAATTAAGGAAAACATTTCGGAAATTTGTGAAAAAAATATGGAACTTGAGTGTCAAGGATGGTGGCATGGTGATGTGTGCCAAAAATGAAAAAAAGAAAACAGCGTGCCTGCAGGTCGAAAAAGTTTGAACTTTATCTGGAAATACGAATTATTTACCATATCAAAATGCACGTGTTAAAAAAGAGAGAAAGAATACAAGAAAAACACGCAAACAATAGACCCGTACTGAGAATCGCGTGTACAGTACTTCTACAGATGAAATAATAAGATCCATAATTCTCTTTAGGTTGTAAAATGTACCTCTTGAACTAATATTTTACAATTAAAATCACGACTAGAAAAAATACAAAAATAAATAAATAAAAAGTTGAATTCTTAAGTAAACAAATTACGGGGCTCAACATTTTAACTTAATGGTGGTGTTCTTTTTTTGTTTCTTTCGATAATACAAACATTTAGTCTTGTGGACAAAATTCATGATTACCACGGGTAATACAAACATTTGGTCTTGTGGACAAAATTCAAGATTACCACCAGTAATCCAGAAACACTCCTTGATACTCCATTATACTAAATTTCGGGATGGGAGTTAGGTCAAGACCTGACATCTTTCTTCACAAACGACAGTGACTCACTTCATGTCTTTTTGGTCCAAAATCAACACCGTATATAGATGGGCATATGCACGCTGTTAAGTTCCAATAGAGATACTTGGCAACTAGCCTCGGTATGCTTTAATCCTGTACTGGGTTGACTCCTGTTCGTGTCCTAAGTGAAAAAACTCCCACGTTGACTTAAATTAATTGGATATCTTCTTTCAATTTTTTTCTTGTGAAATAGGTGTCACAACTGAATTGAAATGGTCGGGTGTAAGGGTTTCATGCACGAGTTTTAAACAAATCTATGCATGCTTTTTTCTCAGTGGAGTACATTTTCGTTGTATTGCAGTCCATGACCAGGGCGTTGTTTTATCATAAGTCATTGAACAAATTTAGGTAAAATTAAATTGGCTTTTGCCATACCGATATTGTTCGGCATTAATTCACAATTTCAGGCTCTTTTTGCTAGCTCCCCTCTACACGAGGCCCTGCTTAATGTCTATTTACACATCTATTAATTAGGAATGATTAACTTCACTGTTTTAATTGGCAAAGTATCCCTTCGTACAAAAATATTTTTCAGAATAGCCAGAATATACCAGTGCACACCAGAATAAGCCCTGAATATGTTATGTAAAGCGACAAATGTGCGCCATGCCATCTTAACGAGGCCGCGTGACAGCTGTTGCAACAACACTACCTTCGAGCCACTTTCCATCTCCCATGGCTTCACATTTTTCTTCACATTTTTGAGACATGGGAAGCATGGCACGTGGAGCTCAATGTGCTTGGATTCCCTTATGGGTCGGTAATAGAATGCCAGGCGTGCTGAAACTTAATTTCATGACAACCTGCCAAACGAAAAAAGGTCTAATGTAATTTAATATAACTGCCATAGGAATGTTTAGTGTATGTGGCTATCTTGTAGGGAATTAAAACGATTCTTGTGAAGAAAGGTATGGTAAAAGCTTAACCCAAGAAAGACATTTATCATATTCATTTACAGTAAATATATAATAAATGAGTTGGACCCAATATTCTAAAACCTACAAACGAAGTGCACCTTTACTTACACGTGCATTCAAACACAAAATTTACCGAATAAATGTGAAAGAAAAAATATTTTGGACTCGTACGTGCTGCATCCTTCTTGTACTCCTTTCATGTTTTGTCGGGAGTCTTCTTTAATAACCCAAAATCTTAAACAAGGTTTCCGGTTAACACGAGAGCCCAACCGCAGAGATACCAAACCTTACCAAACGCTTAGCTTCAAGCGAGGGCGGGTGTTAACACTTAAAGTAAAAACCCAAAGAGATTCCTGGAATTAAATAAGTGAAATGTCAGGATATTCAAACAAGGAATAGACTGGGTTTAGGCCGTTGTGCGCTTTCTCCTATTGTTCTTCCCCATTACTTTCATTAAGGTAATGCGTGTTAGCTTAAATGAAATTTGGGAAAAGAACAAATCAGGAAGAGGGAGGCCGGTTGGAGCTGAATCATCCCCTAGAGAAGTTCAATACGAAGTCGTGATTCATCGACTTTTGTAAATTGAAAAAAAGAGACCTGGATAACTTGCTGGTTTGTCTGGGTGCACAGAAAGGGTTGCTACAATTGTGAGCATCAGGCCAAGCACATGCATTGGTCATTATATTTATATAGATTTGACTACAGGAGTGGTGGGTGGGTGGGTTTGGGGGGGGGGGGGTCAACCACAGTAGTCAAAGATAAGGAAACATTACAGCCCGGTCTATTTATTTTTTCAAGACAAATGTATATATCAGTAAGTTAATAAAATGTTGTTATGTACTTTGCCACAATACTGAAGACCTCAGATCATGCAGCCTCATACAAAGCCCCTTTTAGTATGGGAAGCGAGTTGAGCCAATTCTTCTGTTTATAAAAAAGGGGGGGGGGGGGGTCATCTTCCACTCCGCACATGTAGATGCACGCGCGCATGTAGATCCGAGAGACAAGATGTCAGATTTGTACAAAGATAATGCGCCTCAGTTTTTGCACCAAGCATAGAGAGTAAAAGTAAAATACCTAGTTCGGCGCTCATTGCAAGTTTGGCCCAACTCTTGTTTCAAAGTTTAAGCCAAGGAAGAATTGTCCAGGGTTCATTTCTGAGACACAGATAACCCCGTCTGCCTCGCTTGTTACGCAATTTGTTCATGAGATATTTACAGACCGCAATTGTTGTTTTAAAAAATAAAGTTAAATCCTCAATTGTTGTATAGGTGAATCACGTCTGTTTTAATTTTGTTGACGGTCCCCAGTGGCACACGTTGCAACAGCTGCTGTCAGGGTTGTTTCCGTGTTAAGATTATTAGATTGACTTTTTTGATTGGTACCCTGGGGAGAGGAATACGTTGAACTAGTAATGATCCCTCACACACCCTGAGGTTCAGAACCCACTGGGAACATTTCCCTGTAATGGCTGTTGTAACATGTTCGTCTAGTAGGTCGTATACAGCACAGGAGTTGTTTCCGTTGCTTTGCTAATGTGTTCTAAGGGATATACCTTGAGTTTCAGAGCTTAATGGAGACAATGAAACTGGTCTAATGTGTGTGTGTGTATTTAACCAACAGCATGTACAAATCGGTTCATAATAGCGTCCCCAGCACTATCGAAATAGTAACTAGCATATGCAGCCGAGTTTCAGAGATAGTTGAAAACACACCTATAGAACTAGAGCTGTTTCTGCGATTCGGGTTAATATCTTTTGAGTCAAGAAGTTGTAGAGACTCTTCAACTTCTTATTTGAATCGAGATACAACCTGAGGGGGTTGATCTGATGAATTGTTTAAATTCTTATTCTTGGGAAAGTAATCCATCCCCCTTTACTGAGCTATACACATCCTTTTATTTTCTTTTTTTTCAGTCTGAAGACAATCCCTCTTACATAACCATTGCTTTTTAAACTGCAAAAGGACGTCCACCCGGAGAGCGTGCACTTCAATATAAAAGTGGTTGTTTGTTTGCCGTGTACGGATACTCAAATCGTTCTATCATTTTCACTGCCAAATAAAAAGAATTTACAACTACCGTTGAAAAATTATGTCCACTGAACACCCCTCAAATATACAAAAATAAGCTTGGAAAGTGTTGCAACAGAAGTCGGTAGAATCAACCCACTATTTGTGGGGAACTAAACTTCCTCTTTCGGTCAGCGCCCGAAGGATTGGTGGGCAGGATTGTTTTGGTATCTAACTGGCCAACAAGGATTTTTGACGTTGCCAGTTAAGTGTCTATTATATCGACCAATTTTCAAAGCAGTTGCCTTGAGGGGCGGGCTCCGTTAACTTAAACAAGGTTCCTGGAATTTAGTGTTACGTAATTGGCATACCCTCAAAGTTTGTGAGCTTGCGACTAGCATGCGTACCATTGACGTACATTGCATCCCTCATACAGTTCCGACAGTAAATGGAGATTCACTAGTTGAGTTTTCATGGCGTGTTACCGCGGTAAAAGACATTTGCAAACCGTGGTTTTTCTCTATCCGTTATACATGGAGTTACTGTAAAATAGTGACGCCAGTTACTAATCACATATACCACGCGGTACTACTGCCAGGTTTTACATAGCGGAGCTGTTTTTTGTTAAGTCAAGCCGCGTGTCTTGTGGCTTTCTCATTTCTGCTGACCGCTAAGCATTACCTACATGCAGCTTATATCTAATTGTGACCTTAAATCACACTATCGGAAAATGAGTACAAGAAAGCAAATTAACAGTACAAAAACGTGTTAGGAAAAAAGTTGGTAACAGGTGGTTTGCTTGTAGTCGGTTCCTGAAACTCATTGGTATTTCAAGCAACCCGAATTACTTTTAAGTTGAACTTCAAAGAATGCAGCACAATGAATATCTGTGAATCTTTTCAAATGTATACAGATATGGTTAAAACAAAGTTATAATCTACCCGTAAATACGGCTAAACCGGCGTTCTAAGTTCGAAAGTGTACACATTCAAAAGACTGTTAATCTTTGGCAACCATAGATCTCTGTCAAAAGACGTTTCAATTCAAATTTAAAACGAGATTCCAATTCCGTTAAGACGTGCAAAAATTGCATTTTTTCCATTCGTCATACTGTACATATTTGGTGAGGTCGAAGGAAGAATGGGAACCCAAGGAGGTAAGGGAGTGACACGTGCTCGCTGGGTCGGCAAATGCAACTGACGGTAATTATTTAGTGTTACGATAAGACTACTTCCAAAGCAAATTCAAAATCTGTTTCACGGGCCAATGCCAATGATTTGCCCATTGAGCCTTTCATCGTGAGGTGAGGTGGGGTAAAAGATTTCATAATTTTACAAAAAAAAAAAAATAATAATAAATAAAAAAAAAAAAAAAAAAAAAAAANTTTAGAATCAGAAAAAATGCGCTATTTTAGCATGCAGCATATATGTAACTAAGCAGCATTGTAGCATGGAATAAATATTACAGTTGAGACAAAACTGGATCACTGAGATAATGACTAACTTTCCAACAAGCCCAGTGTTGGTTGTACCTGAACGCCATGTTATTTTCCACATGGAAGTAAATTGGTTAATCTCAACTTGGTGGATGAACAATGGCTATGACTAATTTTACAAAAAAAAAAAAAAAATAAATAAATAAAAATAAATAAATAAATAAATAAATAAATAAATAAATAAATAAATAAATAAAAAAAAAAAATCCTTGCTCGCCCAGGTCGTACCTCTGCACCGAAAAGGCTTGAAACTCTAACCTGCCTCAATGGGTCTATACTTAGGTACGTTATAGTAAATAGTACATTGGATACTTTGTGCCAAGGGGTTTTTCGATTTTTTTTGTGTCAAATAGGGTTCCAAATTCTTTTTGATGTTATTTTTGAACAGGTTGCTGGACTGAAATGAGGTTAACTAGAGTTCTTGATAACAAGCTCGAGTGAAAAAACAGGAACTTTCGGATACCCTATCCACACAGCAGGTAGCCTGACAACAGGTAGCGTTCACTGTGACACAAAATCTACTAAGATAATCTCTTTATTATTCTTTACGGGGAAAAAAAGGATTCAGAACCATAAAAACTTGTAATTCATTCTTCATTAAAATTGCGACCTATAAACGTGACTATGGATTTACTTCAAACAGTAGTTGTCGTCATAGTTTAAAACAAAATATAAAAAATTGAACAAACACAAGTATATCTCCACCACCTCAACCTTAGAATTGAGATATGGCGACTTGTCCAATATTACATGTATCACGTACAGTAATGCCTTTTTAATTATATATGCAAATGAAAATATGACTTAACAAAGCCGAAGACAGAAAAAATACTAAAATGCAAGAAATAAACTTTAAGTTGTTTCTCATTATAATCAATAAATCAGCATCGCTTTGTATTTAAACATCACAGTATCTCCACATCAATTAAAAAATAAATTATATAATCAAGTGGCTACTGAAAGTTCTGCCTGTAATTTCCACTCTGCCGTGGTGGCCTCTGTGGGCTCCCTCTACTGCCATGCCGATGATGATGATGATGCTGATGATGACGTTGCTGATGTTGTTGATGATGTCCTCCGTGTCTCCCAGCCTGATGTTGCTGATGCTGTTGCTGATACTGCTGACGCTGTTGCTGATACTGCTGATGCAGCTGAGTTGCCATCCCCATTTGCTGCATTAGCCTCTGCCTCTTTAGCTCTAGCTGTATGGGATCCAGGGGCTGGTCCATTTGGAAATTAGGATTACCAGGTTGTTGTTGATCAAACCATGGTTGTCCTATGGCCTGTGGACTTTGGTTTGGCGTGTTTCGTCCAGGAACATGTCCCAACAATCCTTGCTGTTGTTGCTGTTGCATATTAGGCCAATTTTGCTGCATCATATTCCCCATCATATGTTGTTGTCCTTGCATGTCCATATTCATATTTGGATTATACCCTCTATTTTGTGGGGGTCCAAGGTTATAATTATTGTAGTTTTGCATCTGACCACCAAGTGGTGTTGCTGTGACATTTCCATGAGAAGCCCCAGTCCTGGCCTGCAGATTAAGAGGTCTGCCAAAAAGTTTTGTTCCAGCCATGAGTTTTATGGTGTATGGCACTGACTCTTCATGCTTGAATTGTATAAATGAATAGTTTTTCCTACGACCATCTTTGTCTTTTGCTATGTGGACTTTTTCCAATGGGCCAGCCTTGATATAAGAGAAAAGGATTTTGAGATTTTAACCTGATTAATTACATGTTTTTTATTGAATTATAAAATAAATAAAAAATAACCTTAATTCTTTTTAAAAAAAAGCAGATGCTAACTTTATACATCTATTTATTTTTCTGGTAAGACTTACTTTAGTTATTGCCTTAACAATTGGGAAATAACCAAAAGTTTTTTCCTGGCGATTTAGATATGTTTTGGAAAGGTCAATTACCTTGATATAACCTGATTGACTGGCTCTACCATATCCAAACATCCATCAATCTGATTATAGACATATAAGTCTGCCTCAGTTTTCGGCTTTACATGCTTTGCATGCTGCAGCAAAATTGAGGCAATCTTCCATCTAAAACCAATGTAGTTAATGGCACTTACTTGCAAAAATAACTCATATAAAAGTTCTTCTGTTACTTCTTCCGATAGGTTCCCGCACCAAAGTGTCCTTTCTTTGACGTCATCCATCACAATATTAGTACAACATACACAAATAAAACGTGAGTTCGGCTCTTCCTTAACAAACTTTCACTTAAAACGGAAGTTGCCGGCTATATGGGAGTGTAACGTAACCGATACTTTGAAAGAAATCAATGCTTTCCTTGTCATTTGCGAACAATGTTTTGTTTTAACAAATCACAGTTTTTTTCTATCATTAATATTAATTTTCATAAAGTCATCAGTCAAATAATAACGCCTCATAAGTACGTTAAGAGTAATTTATAAATGTCATTGGGCTTATCTTGAGATCAACCGGTAAATGAGCTGACATGGAGGAGGGGAAGGTGTTGGAACATGACAAATGCTTTATAAAATTATAGTGTTCATCGACTACATGGTTTTTCTTGGACCAGTATTGCTTAACAAAAACAGCATATCTGAATTGTTATAGAGGACTTGCACTGTGCAAGCTAGCAGAAGAGCGGAAGTTATCTTCAAGGAGACAAAAGTGATTTAACCCGATTTGACTTCAAGTCACAATTGACACTGATCGAAGCCTCAACTATGACGATTCACTCTGTATTCGTAGTAAATCGTGCCGGTGGTCTGATCTACCAGTATGACCACAATATGCCTAAGATAGAAGTAGAGAAAACATTCAGCTATCCCTTAGAGCTGGTGCTAAAACTGTTAGATGAGAAAGTCGTGGTGGCCTTCGGTCAAAGAGATGGAGTGAAAGGTACAAAAGCTGATGAGACACGTTTCAGCACATGGTGCAGAACTTAGGCTGTGTTCACAATAGATGTTATCATACTAGTAGGATCGATCTATCTGAGTCTGGCACACCCCCTTGCAACATGAACGGCATCATGGACCACAAAGTTATCCTGCCTTTACCCAAGTACTTTAGGTAATGGGGGGGGGGGGGGTGTCAGACAATTGAGCTGATTACATTGCATGGTTGTGCTTAAGCCAGAATACCCGCTGAGATAGATCATTCCTGCTAGTGTGATAACTTCTATTCTGTACACAGCTTTAGAGTTCTAAAACAAAGTTGGTCAATCTAATAACAAGACCCAATGCTGAATAGAAAGGGGTATTTTTACACCATAGTCTTTGTATATAACTGCATGGTACTTTTGCACCCCCCCCTCCCAATTTTCAATATTTATCTTAATTTTGTTTTGTGGTGGCTTTGATCAATGTATTCAAATGAATTAGTTTGGTACAATTTACTTACTTATTTATCTTTGTTTTCATAAGAAAGAAGCCAAAATCTTTGAGTGGTTAAATTTTGAATGGCCATGAATGCTGGTTGACTCTACTGCTGCCTGGCATTTATGTACAGTAACATGTATGTCCTCAGTCTCAGATTTTCTAAATATGAATTCTTTTTTCAGTGGGCCACACTGTGTTAGGAATTAATGGTTTGAGTGCATCAGGTCGTCAGTTAGAAGATGGAAGAGATATCCTGGAAACAATTGCAGATGAGGACAATTATCCCATTGCTATAAAGTTTGGCCGACCAAAGTTAACAGTGAATGAAAAGATAATGCTGGCCAGCATGTTTCACTCGTAAGTTGTTCCCAGGGTAGCTTATGAATTATTGTACACAAATATTCTACATATAAGTGAAAGGTCTGTGTGAAAATCATTTCAATTCGTAGAGTATTTAATCTGCTGTAACATTTTTTGGAATTTAAATATGAAGTTTACAAAATATGCTTATTTTGATGCATTAAGCAAGTTTGCCTGAAAACTGTCTTTCAGGTTGTTTGCCATCGGATCCCAGCTGTCACCCGAACCCCACTCTTCAGGAATAGAAGTCTTAGAAACTGATGTCTTTAAATTACACTGCTTTCAGACTATGACAGGTACAATGTTGTACTCCGTGAACTATTTAAAAACACTTTTAAAGAAAAAGTAACATGGAGCTTTTTTCCGAAGCATTCAGTTATAAGTAGCATGATTCTGTTTCAGAAAAATACATAATTCAAAATATAATGTGCTGTATTTGCAAATTTAACTTTTTTAGCAATTTATATATGGACACTGTGAATAAAAGATTCTGTACTTTAAAATGCAAAACAAAAAAAGTCATCTCTTAAATGATGTCTGCAATTGACAGCGACTAATATATGTTTTATCATTTCATCAAACTGCTCATAGATTATTCTGTCAATATTTTCAGGCATAAAATTTATAGTTCTGACAGATTTACGACAAGGGGCAGTGGATGGTCTGTTGAAGAAACTATATGAAGTCTACTCTGATTTTGCTCTGAAAAATCCTTTTTATTCCATAGATATGCCAATAAGGTAGGACACTTGAAACTAACACTTAAAAACTTATTATAAAAATCAAAAAGGTAAATTACAAATTTGATTCTACTTAAGTATTACTATTGTCATAATATTATTTTTACTTAGGATAAAGAAAACATCAAATGTTTAATATCATTCACAGGTTTTTGATATATCACAATGTAGATGTATATTGTACTAGAAATTAAACATAAAGAGAATTTGCTATATGGCCCCTTTTATTTCAAAATCAAAGTGGAAATTCTTGAAAATTTTACACTACATAGCATATTTACTGCTGTATATAAAAAGTTATTGTCCATTAATGAAATTGATAATGCAAAATATTTTCTGAGTGCATTTATTATAATTGGTTCAATTAAGTTCATTAAAGTTACAAACGAAGCAAGTGTAGATTCCTTGTAGCACATATAAGTCACTGCTATCCGTATCTCACATAACTCAAATAAAGCTGACATGCCAAAGAGTGATCACTCTATCAGGCAAAACAAAGCTTTAAAACTGCACCTTATCCATCAGTCTCTTCAGTTTCTAAAAATTCAGCTCAATTCATGTGTAACTTTAGAAAGGATGTTTTTTTTTCTTTAGAAACATTAAATTGTTTCCAACCTTTGACATGTAGGTTTCAAATTAAAAAATAATGGAAAGCACAATACTATACATACTGGATTGTTTTTTCACTTCTATTTACTCTTCCTTTTCTGCATAATATCAGAATATGATATATAATATAAAAATATTATATTAGACTAGTTTCTATTGACAATTCATATACAGTGTACCACTTTTTCTTTTTAGGTGTGAACTCTTTGAGCAAAATTTACAATCCGCTATTGAGCAAGCAGAAAGGACTGGAATAAGCAATATTTGAGATGCAGACATATTTGACCCTGAGTTAAGCATATTTCTATATTACTTTATCACTACATGCTGGAATAATGATAAAAGGCGTATCCTGTATGGAACAGAAACACCATCAATATTCTGAAACTCTGGGTGCAATAAACTGTGATTAGATAAATAGATTGGATGACAATTTAGTTAAGAATTTTGAGAGCTTGGCTGAAGAAATAGAGATTTGAAATGCTCCATCCTAGCCAGGGTGCAATGCTTGAAGTGGTAATGGAATAACTTGGTGATTTCACTTGATAACAGTGACATTTACATTTATATTATGTTCATATCATTCTGTTCATGTGTAATTATTAAATCATTACATGTAATTCACAAAGGCGACTTTCTTCTGTTTTTTTTTTTTTTTTTTTTTTTTTTTGAAAAATCAGTATAAGTATTTAAGAAGTAATATAATTTGCAGCTTCAGTACATAACGTAAGCCTCATGCTATATTTTCTTGGTTAGTATTGAAGAAGTAATGTCATTTGTTGCTTGTGTACGTTACATAAGCTTTATACTACAGGAGGAGGGGTCAGCTTAGCATCTGTGGACCCCCTCCCCCCTTCAAATAATCCTGGATCTGCCCCTCTGCTACTATGATATTTGGATAACGTTCATGAAATGTAAAAAAAGAAATACTTTTGTGAAAGGAAAATGCCATGACAAGATGTAAATTTTCGCCATTTTGACTAAAAATATTTTGATTTTAGAGTTTTCAGCAGTACGGCTGAAACTTAGGTTTATCAAGAGAGCCTGTAAGCGTTTTATTAATTTGATGCAATAGCTAGAGTACGTCTAATTGAAAATTTACTAGGTCTCCAGCTACTGGTTTTATCTCACGGTTATCAGTTAAGGCAAGTGCTTCTTTCAGAAACGTAGCAACACATCTCGGTACGATCTGACTTGAATATATTACGTGTAACTTTTTCATAGGGTAATAAACCTGTCACTGAACTGTCGTCAGAGACCCACGTCACCGCCGTGTTGCAAATCCAAATTCCAAATTGAGTTGGCTAAGAGAACCTGCGAGATCTATCAATCTAATGAGATGTTAAGAGATTGGGGGAGGGGTGGGGTGTGATACCATTGTGCATTTATGCAATAAAGATCTATGGATTTTTATGATAATTAAAGGGAATAATCTCAACATAATCAAAATAGGCCTTTTTATGACGAAAGATAATTATTGCAGTTGAGTGGCTTTGACATTTTTGAGTGATTTACGATTTACAGCTTACATACATGTGGTCTAATGTGTGTGTGTGTGTTTGTGCGCGCGCACGTGGGTGGAGGGTGGGGTTATTTGTCACGTAATTTACGGAACATATTGCCAGTAGGACCAAAAACAATACAATGCGACACCTAGAGACAAAATAAAAACCAGCCCAATATTAAGACCGATTTTTGCAGCACGTGATTGTTTCAGTGACGTTATCTTAAGCAGACGACATTGTTGCTCTTGCTGACGTTGCGATTCTCCAGGTGATTGGTGAATACCAATCAACCAATCACAGGCTTTGCTATACCATGGACGAGACTCCCATTCTGGAAAAGATATGACGTCAGTAATGGCAACCATGGTATTTCAACTATTTTTCACCATTATCACTACCACCAAAATCATAATGATGACAGTAATAATAATGAACGGTCATTCAGCCACTGTTAATTTATTGTGAAATAAATAAAAAACGGAAATTTGATTACTACCCTAGGCTAAAAAATTAAATGAAATAAGACAGTGGCTTAATTTTAAAAAAGTTAGATTAAGTAATTGACTGAAATGTACCGACGTTTCATTATTAAAAAGAGATACTGAAGTCGGATTAAAGCTCTTGAAAAACTTCTTGCTTCCTTTTTAAGTTAAAAGTGTACTTTTACCCAAAAGGTAAAAAAGTTTCCACCAACTACTTTATTGAAAAGGTATATCAAATAAATAAACAAATAAATAAAACAATGAATAAATGAAAAATGCCATATCAGTATACCCACCCACTTCATCCGATGTATTACCAGGATTGTACCTGTTTACTGATTCCGCGGACACGGTAAACACTGGTTTTTGTTTGTCAGAATCTGTAAATAAAATTACACATAGTAGGTCAAATCCCATGTCTTGGTAGGATATCTGTTGTGTTGAAAATGTGTTTTTGCTATGAAAAGGCACGGATTAGATTTATTTTGGAGGGTACAATAATTTCTTCTTGTCTAAAAGTTTGCGATGCCTTTTGTCTTAAAATAATTACCAACATATTGGACTTCGGAATACGACTTACCTAGGTTTGAATTACTTTCCCCCTTTTCTAAGCCAGGGTTATCCAGCCCCGTTTCCATGGAGTTGGTGGTTGCCTTAGAGATATCGTCGAAATGCATGCCGGACTTGGACTCCATTATCACTTCCTCTCTGTCACGATTGTCATGCCGCGTCCAGAATGTCGTGCGGATCAACTGCAACAGAAATATTTTAAATTCCTTTTGAGAATGACCTTTGAATCTAGTTTAAAAGAAACAGAGCATCTGTCTATCTATCTATCTTACATACTTGTAGTCTCCTTTACGTGCTGTTTGTTGTTTTGTGTGACCAAACAGCAGGCCTACAAATACACGTGTAGACTACACTAGCCCTCAGTCTTGAAATAGATCGGCTTATTTTTATTTCAATGTTTTCAATCATGCATGTAAAGATATATATTTTAACTATATTAAATTAAAATCTGACAAACGAAGCCATATCAATTATAAAAAAAATGCTTAAAAACTCACGCGTTTCTCTTCCGGAGCCTCCGTACAGTAACTGATGATGGCAGCGACAATGACAGTCATCCAGAACAACAGCATGGCAAAGTACATGTCCTGGAAATCCTTGATGATAACCAGCCTATCGTCGACATCCCCGCACTTCTGTGCGCCTGGCCAAATGGACACGACGACCAGGCGAGTGACCCCCGTAAGCAAGGCCACCATTAATGCCCAAAACACGCCCTGTTTTAGAGAAGAAATAATAATAATAATAATAATAATAATAATAATAATAATAATAATTTAAAAATTAACGGCCCTTATATGTCTCAACACTGTGTAGATGCACAACATATACAGTTTTGGATTTTTTTCAAAGGAGAAAGAATAAGTTCCTTCGTCACTTCCTTTCGTATTAAAACTCGGCAAATTCCAAATTCTTCTTTTTTTTTTTCTTATATTGCTGAAATCCTTACTTGTTTTTATAAGTCATAACCTTTGGAAACGCGTCTTTTTGTAAACACTAAAAGAATAAAGAACAGAAGATATAACCAGCACCCTTCAGTTGTTCAACAAATACTTTCTTAAGTTTTGGATGCAATCATTCCGGTATGCCCCAAGGTTCACCATTTTGCATTTGATTTCCTCCTACTTAGATGCTACGAGCTGCTAGAATATCCAATGACATTTGCACTTACCTGCTCGTTAATTCTGGGCCATACGACCCCAAGGATGAAAATAGCGGCAACAGGAGGCGCTAGGTAGTTGGTCACCTCTTGGATATAGAAGAACACCTGACCACCTTGCATCTCCTTGACAACCGGTACCCAGGCAACCGCCACAGCCGTCATGACGAGCACGAAGACTCTGGAAATACCAGCACATCTGTCACAACTGTAACAGACCGATAGCTCGGGTAGATGTTTCTTTATTGTTGTTGTACGAATATCTACAAATATCTCCAAATATCTCCAAATATCTGCAAGCTCACTGGAATACCTATTTCAGTTATTCAACCTGCATCTCCGTCCGACTCTCAGGTGGAAATCAAATTTTATGGGGCGCGGTCTTTCAACCCTTGACCTCCACGTACACATACGAACATACACGATTCACACCGAACACAATCCTAGCTAACACAACAAACACAGAAAACCTTACATTCTCCCCTCCCCCCGAAATGGGTTCCACACCATTAAAAAAACAACAACAACATCAATCATTGATTTATATTTATTATGCCATATAATTTTATTTACAATATCCAATCTTTGTTATTCATCCATTCTGGCCTGTTCCTACTTCTTGTGGGTCGTACTTCTGCAAGTTCTTCATTCTGTTTTTCTTCATATTCCTGTTTCATTTCATAGATGGGAAGTAACATGTTTCGATGTAGTGTCTTTGATTTTCCTGCACCATCTTCTCTTTTCACTACATACACTGGAATACCATCATTCGGCTGATCTACTACCACAAACACTTCACTCTGCCATCTATCAGCAATCTTGTGTTTACCATCGAATGCGACATTCCGAACCAAACCAAGGTGATATAAAACATCAGACGCAGGACCTTTGAGTGACCTTCTGATCGCATGTAATAAAACGGCATCGGAATAAATACCGTCACGTCGAAGACCTTTGACTTCAAACAACCACTGCTTAAATGGAATAACAGATAGAATTTAAAAAAAGNGAATATCTACAAATATCTCCAAATATCTCCAAATATCTGCAAGCTCACTGGAATACCTATTTCAGTTATTCAACCTGCATCTCCGTCCGACTCTCAGGTGGAAATCAAATTTTATGGGGCGCGGTCTTTCAACCCTTGACCTCCACGTACACATACGAACATACACGATTCACACCGAACACAATCCTAGCTAACACAACAAACACAGAAAACCTTACACAACTACCAATGTACATACACTGTGTATTGACGAAACAAAATAACTAGCTGAATAAATAAATAAAAACTTTCATTAAAAAAAGATACCATACATGGTTTGCACTGGCAATACCATATTTTCAAACAAAATGCTGGAAGGATCAAACAAAATTCTTAACTTAAGAGTACAAACAGTAATTGCATACTTTGGAATGATTACAAGTATTAAACCAAGTATCCATAGTAGAAACTCGGTGTGATCATCATCATCATTATTCTCATTATAGTCAGTGACATTTCGATTATATACAAGCCCACCCTCATGTACTTGCAGCCAAAACGTTAAGAGTCTTTGCTCCAAAACTTGCATTTAAGTGTCTTTTGTGTGACATTCTTAAAAGTTAATGATTTTATACACGAAGCATCGGGAAATACTTAGATGTATACGTTTACCTACCGTCCCACTATCATTAACTCGCGCACTGTTGCTTGCTTACGGAACCGTTTCCAGACGTCAATGGTGAACAGTGTGCTGGCACTGTTAAAGATGGAGTCCAGATCACTCATCAGAGCAGCGATCATCACCGCCATCATTAGTCCTCTAAGACCTGATTAACGAATCGTCACTTGTTTTAGTTATTTGAGGCGTTGATATGAAAATTCATCATATTTAATTGATGGGTGTTATAAACTACATGTACATGTACAAAGTCCTGCTGCGATGACTAAATTCACACATGATTTTATGCATGAATTATTTTTTCTTTGGCACTTGATAACGACACAACTCCTGTGACGTCAAATTGATAGAGGCACTCTTTGCGTCACATGTTCAACGTTGGTTGTCATCGTGACGTCATATGATTTAAGTGAGCTCACCGATGGGCATGACTCCCAGTACCAGTTTAGGGTAGGCAATGTTAGTGCAACCCGCATAGCTTTGGCAAATTTTGTAACATTCTTCTGGATCAGCACATGCCACTTCATCTACAAAAAAAAAAAACAATCCAATAATAAATAAATAAATAAATTTAGAAAAATAAAAAAGTATCGCATAACATTTCTGTTGCAGTGAAGGAATGATGGGAGGGGCGTAATGGGCTAAGTATTCCCTTCATTTCGAAGGCACCCTATTCTATTCCCCTTTCCTCCAAAACTTTCTTTCCATTAGACTTTTGTATATTTTCCGTGAGAGCTATGTGTTTCACTCTTGCATTTTTAAACTTTTTAAAGTGTTGTAGATCAATATTTATACTCGATTAATTAGGGCTAGGTAAATTATATTTTTGCTTTATCAATAAACAAACAAACAAACAAACAAATAAATAAATAAATAAATAAATAAATAAATAAAAGCTCACTTGGGTAGAACACCCTGCTGATCATGCCTGGCATCACCATCATGAACAGCGGGAGTATCTTGATGAATCCCGCCATAAGTGTCGCCCCCTGTGCGTGGGAAAGACTCTTAGCAGCCAGCGCTCTCTGGACGATAACCTGGGAATACATTGCAGATAACCCACTGATAAGAGTCCATTTAAAAGATTTTAATAAAATTTACGAATTTTGCCACCGCGTTAGTTACATACTTCATGGACATGTACCGCAGCTCGAAAATTATCAAAAAAAGTCCAAAGTAAACGTTTTCATGCTAACGTTATGATTTCATAGCCTGTACTTTGCCCATCCGGAATAATACGTACTTCAGAGTTAAATAAATCTGATTTTTTTTAAAGGTTGGAATAATATGCTTGCTTGCGTGAGTGCGTGCACAAACATGCGTAATCCCTGTGCCCTGTGCCCGTCTGAAAACAAATTCTCTTCCACACACCTGGTCGCTGCACCAATACCAGATGGAGCCAGGGGTCTGCCCAAAGAGGAACCCCGCCCATGGCATGTCGTTATCCCTGGCTTCCTTCAGCATCTGGAAGGCGTTGGACGGAGGGATGCCGCAGGTCTGATTGGGGACCAGTTTTGTAGGTATGGCCTGTGGGAAGGTGCGAACCAGTTCACCGTAGCCTCCAAGTTTCCAGAAACCTGAAATTGTAAAAAAAAGTAAACAAGATGTATGTAACTGCGACATGTATTTAATTTGTCTTTAAAATATATATTCTGTAGAATATTTATAACTAGATGTGTATCATTAAACTTAAACCTTAGGTTAAACATTGCATTTTAGCAAAAAAGAAACGTTAAAATTATTTAGCACCCTTACCAGGAATTGCATAAGTCAACTTTTAAGTTTTAAGACTTTTAAAAAAGTTAAAATTACTGTTAAGGTGTGTACTCACTCATTCCCATCAGAGTGAGGGCGCCCCCTACCATCAAAAACGCCTGTAATGTGTCGGTATATATAACAGCAGTCAAACCACCTGTGTTGGAAAAATAGACAAAAAAAACTCTGAACAATATGTTTATTATATGGCTGCGACAAAAAAATGACGTCGTCATGAATATTACAAATATACCCATAGTGCGCCCACGGAATGGCAAATTGTAATGAAGGAAAGTCTTAGCTAGCTCAATCAACTGATTTCTTTCAAATGCTTTAATGGCGTATTGATTATGTCATAATTAGGTAAATCTGCAATTTGTATCTTTGGGTGACTGAAATATTCCTAAATATTTAAACTCATTTTAATTAAAATTATTAACAATGACCACGCAGTGATGTTTTACGCCATGCAGGCGTTTTTGCTGCTAATTTAAAAGAGATTAATGCACTAGATTTTTGCTAACTACCCATGAAAAAGAAATAAATCTTATTCACTTTTCAGAGAAACGTGATAACATTTCGTGTCTGAAACGCAATTAATATCTTGTACATAGATGTAAGGCTTACATATGCAACGTTCACAATATTCAAGCTGCATTAACATATCTTCATCTAGGTCATTCGCTATATATAAAATCATTGATATTCGGAACCAAGCACGAAGATTCTAAATGACATGAGACTGCAATGAATCTCCTTCAGTCTGTTAAAAAAAAACTCTGTTGAATGTAGTTTTTTATGTAGATGAAATGAACATTAGGCGTTCAAGAAAGTGTATCACAACCGGCTCCAAATCCGATTTAATGGTACGTTTTGCACTACAGATTCGCCCTCCGTGTTTTTAAGCATTTTTTAAAAATGTAATTAATCCAGTAATGAATAAATAGTCGTTTTCAAAAGCAGAAACACGTATATTTTTTTCTTTCTTTTTCTTCTTTTGCATTTATGCAAACTCAATGCGTAGGCATTAAAATGACGCACATAATACATTGACGAGAGCGTGTTTAGTAGGTCCATTTGTTATCGATGATATTTTTAGCAACTGAGATGACAGAGTTTAAACACAACTATGCATATTCACGTGTTTATATGAATGCCCAGGCCCGTAGCCAGATATTTCAAAGGAATGTTCTTTTTCTGAAAAGTGGACCTTTTACCATGACACCTTCGTCTATTTAGATCAAATTTTACTCAGAATGGACCATTTTCCCACAAAAAGGCGGTTCGTTAATACCCGCCTCCCCCCGAACTCCCTGGATACAAGCCTGCTACACATTTACGTATATGCATATGTAAATGCATGTGTATATTTACATATGCATCAGTGGAGCCAACCTGTAATTGTTAGGATAGCAGTGACCAGAATAAGGACCAGGATGCTCAGGTAAAGGTCCCACTTCAGCGACTGTTGTATGAACAAGCCACCGGTATACAGATCCACCTGAAAGCGAAACATTGATATCTCACTGATATAGGTACTCTTTGAAAAAAAAAAAAAAAAAAAAAAAAACAAAAAAAAAAAACAAAAAAAAAACGGTTGTCCCTTTACACCTTCGTCCTAAAATTGACTAGTTTGGTGAATTATTTGTATTCCTTACTCTCGTGTATAGTGTGTATATCGGTCCATACGACCGCCAAATTTACAGCACCACTTGCCTGGTGAGTATGTAGCATTTGAGAAAATATGAAATAATACGAAAATTAATTTACTCCAAAGCTCATCAATAATCCATTAGGAATTAATGTAATAAGGATCACTGAAGAAAATTTGGGATGCACTCACGGAACATTTTGTAAAGATATACAATATCAGCGAGAGGAAAGCGATATAGACTCGGAGTCGACTTCCGCCAAACCTCTTCTTCAGGTACTCGGGCATTGTGTATGTCTGGGTAGAAAAAAGAAAACGTATCAGCCACTTTTCACGTTATAGTTTTTTAAAATTCGTAACCAATATATACTTACCCACACATGATGGGTGTAATTAACATTAGTTGTTTGGTAATTTTAATGATTAAAATACAAGGAATGTCATTTCTCTCTTGTGCTCACTAGTATATTTCGGGTGTATGCCTTCTGTAATATGACTATTGTGAGCACAATTTGCTGTCCCATGAGGTAATACACACAATGTTAACTTTCTCTCCATCTCACTTAAATGAATGGGAAGTAGCAAAATTAATTTTACAAGAATTCGCCTGTAAAAAATGTAATGCCTTACATAAAGGGTTATTCTTCTATACTCTCTACGGTACTCATCCGTGCTTGTGCTTTGTCACAGAGAATTATTTGAATGAAAGCTAGCGCCTGTAATTTTATAATTTCATTTTTTTGTTTTTTTTTTGCGTAGTTTGGTCTTAACTCTAGGACTAAAATTTTGATCTATTCCAGTTGAAGACAGCCTACTAGTAAATCTATATTGCAGTATAAAGTGTATATTTCTTGTAAAACAGGCTCATTATATATTGGACTACCTCTGATTTATCTTTGGTTAAAGTAGAATAAAAGTTTGGTCTAAAAGTTCAGATCAATTGCCAGTCTTTCATTTATCTTCTTTTTTTTTAATTATCTGCTGAAAAACACATAACCCAGGTTGCCGGATTACAAAGCAGCCCCTGATTCCAGGGTGTACTTACCCCGCATGCTATGTACACTGGAATAAACACCCAGCCCAGCAACTGGAGAAGCAGAATGGCCTAGAGAGTGGGAAATAGTACATGTACATGTATTACATAATATTGACTGTCGTGGGTTTATTTTTCATCAAAATATCAATCATTAAATTCTGTTTTTTGTTTAGAATCAAAATTTTAATTTCTTTGAAAATAAAGTTATTACTTGTTTGAAGAAGTGCATATGGGTCGGTTGCACCTACAGTGTACCCTAGGTTCTAGATTTTAGTATTGCCAGGAGTTGGGGAAGAGGCTAGTTTAGGAAAAGCATAGGCTGCCCAGCGTGTCCATACTTTTACCTGGGTCTCAAACAACTTGTTTAGAGTCTTAAAACGGTTTGAGCTTAACCGATGCTACTGGGGTATATGAGCCCTTAGTTTTAATACTTACTATGAACTCCCATGCGCCCACACCTATACCACCAGCCGCTCCTGACCCTGCCAATCCTATGAAGTGTTCACTACCTATATTACTCACAAACAATGATGCACCAACCTATATCAGGATGGAACAAATGCATGTATTATAAATATGGTTACAAACTGACAGTGATTTGATATTTATACATGTATTAACATAAGAGTTACAATCACAATGTGCGGCACACTTGACATCCTTTTTGTTTTTGAATTATTTTTCTTTCTCAATGTCGGCAATGAAAGTTATTTTCTACATAAGTAAGCTGAAAAATAGATAAAAATGCAGAACTGCTGTATATAAATCGATGCACCAAGTGCAAAATTTACAAAAGGCAGTAAATTCCAAGATGGCCGCCCAAACACTGTGTAGCGTGTGCTGAAACTGACCGGTAAGAACGTCATGGAGCGTCCAGCAAGGAAGTATCCACTGACTGTCCCTCTAGAAGCTCGACACATGGCCTGAGAATGAGGAATACAAAATGACAAAAATTTTCTTCTGTCTCTTTCTAGCTCATATCAGAATTTCAACAAATTCCCACTCCTGCATATAAATTTATTATTCTGTCATTCTTTGCTAGTGGTTACAAAATGTTGAATTTGACCGAAAATTTCAAACTTTCTCTGGGAAGCTGTAATTTTGCGATGTGATAGCTACACCATCACAGTTTATCATTTCATAAAAAGGGAAACAGCAGCTGCCCTTTTTAGGGCACACAGGAGAGTTGAACAGCTATACCCACCAAATCCAAGACGCGTTACCCTGGGTAATATATTTTGCACAAACTAATGAAAGTCTAATGGAATGTTTTCAGTTTTAGTTTAAATCATAAGGGGGTGTTGTCTCAATGCTTCAAAACTGGTTTTGAAGAATTTAATCCACATTTCATAATTAATAAAAATGGTGAATATGTGGGTCACGGTAACGTTATTGACGCGGGTACAAAAACTTTTTATAATCATGTAAATAATAACAATATTTTTGCTATTATCCATACACACTTCATTCATGAGGGGCACACCACTTTCACATGCTTTTAAAATGGAATTGACAAACACAGAGGAATAATGCACATATTTTATTTACTGTAACTCTGTCATATGGGACACACACTGAACAAAGTTGATCTAAAGAATGTTCCAGATTGTAGTTTTTTATCAGAACTATTATTTTTTTATTATTATTTTAACACAATAAAGTTCAGTTAAATACAAAATTTAACAAAATGAAGTTCAGTGTAACACAAAGTTCATAATTANAATCCATTCAAACCCTAAACAAACTGTTCTTAAATAGAGGTAGGGTCAAAATTCCACAAAAAAGGACGCCATTTTGAGGGTTATTTCGATATATTTTCTGCTTTTTCTATTTTTTTGCTTTTATAACAACATCCTCCTTGCTCATGCAGCTTCTTTGATTTGTTATTGAAACATACACAACGATGTCATGAGAATTTGGTTGGCTATCTAAATTTAAATAACATTCTTGTTATGCCCCCCCTGCAGTGCACCACTAGCAAAGAATGACTGTATTAGATATGCTCATTTCCTGTTTGATAAAATCGATAGAATTCAAGGTGGTGTCTCAAGTAGATTATACAGGTAGGCCTACAGATTAATAAACGGCGTATATGCTTTATGCATTTAGATCAAGAGCATCCATGTTAGACACGGTAAAATCCGCTGTTACCTTTAATAATAATAATAATAATAATAATAATAATAATAATAATGTTACTTACAAATATTCCCACACAAATGATAGCACAGAAGTAAACAGCAACCACCACAAGGTCCCAAGAAGCCAGACCTTCATTGGCTGGATACAGATTATACGGATTGTCGTCTGTCACCCCAGTCGTCATGGTAACGGTATCGGCTGTTGTTGCCATTTTACGGCGGGTTGAACGTTTTGTTATCTGAAAAAAAAATGATGAAAAGGAAGAGGAAGCACGCCCGCTCGTCTTCAAGTCACAGTTCACGGTTAACCCAATAATTAATTGTTAACTTAGTTTTTCACACGATATACGCAGAAAACACAAACCGATGGCCAACATACAACCGTAGATCAGTGCGCCAGCTAATAAGGGTTGAAATAAATCCGAAGCCGTCCACGGGTTCAGCTTTCGAATTCCAATGTCAGATAGTACTAGGGGTATATGAACTAGGAGGGGAAGGATCGAACGCCTCATAAATCACTGATGAAATTGTTTATAAACTTAGACTTACCTTGCAACTTTAGGGCAGATTTAGAGTTGAGCGACTCTCCGAGTTGACAGCAACTATACGCGACATAAAGCGAGGCCTTCATAAAAAAACTAATAAACCACCAATGTTCTGACACACCTTAGGCCACACTATATTGACGTTGACGATGCTGGGTTGCCACTTCAACTGGGATAAAATGTTAAAATTTTCAAACGTGAGATCTATTTTCTTAACACAATAGATTCCGTTTTTATGCCTATTGCACTCCTATGCCATTTTTGGTGTTAAGCTGACTAGATGCCGATTTGCACCAGTAACAGTGTGTAACATCACCATATGCCTGACAATAGCAAACATCTAATTTTTATAACGTAATCTCTTCGAAATGATAAAACTGAGGTAAGTTAGGAAATCAATGAAAACTCCACCTAGCATACAGAAGAAATGATTTAAAACTGCATTAAGATAAATGGATTAATCTTTCTAAGTGGTTTATTAGTTTTCTATTGATGGCATAAATCTATTTTTCTTTTCAGGACGGCGTTTCAAATTAAAACGATATATATATATATATATATATATCCCATCCTAATGGCCTTTAAAAAGCAATTTTTAACGGATTTTCCAGGAGTAAAGTTTTTTTATCTGGCTTAACCGACCTTTGATCCTCCTTTCCTGATTCTCCATCTCTGGGAAAAATTTTAGAGCCATTAAAGTTAAATTCCGACATCCCATTCCCCAAATTCCGCCATCAATTCATTTTATAATATTACTCCGTTTTCAGTGTTTTGAATAATGATACATTTTTTTAAGAATTGTTTACAAGTATTGTATATGTAAATAATTCGTACGTTAGTCCATACAACGGAAAAATGTCAGTATAAGCTTTTTTTGAGAATTTACACAAAAATTCAGTGTATATACATGAATTAATTTACAAGCAACATAGAAACCCAGTTTCAGATTATATTTTCATCTCATATGATCAATGAATCGATTTTGTTCACAATATTTGATTATTTAGAAGAGCAGTTGGACTAAATGGAATTAATGAATTCTGCTCATTACCTGATGATTTTTAGAAGATTCAATGCCCTATATGTTGCATCAAATACTATAATAATAAGTTTTGGCAAATAAATTATTCATCTTTTATAGACTCTTGCTAAAGTGATGGATTATATTGTAAATTTGAGATATAATTCTCATTTCAAAGTCATCTGTGATTCTTGTCACAAAATATAGCTGGTGTATATGATATTGCTGGCTTTAACATTGGCCGATGACCAATTTTTAAGTTACATACATACATTGGACAATAGAAGTGTCACCCCTACTGAACAAATACTTTGGGGGAGATAAATGACTGTGGAATGATATGCTCCTGGTATCATTTTATTGACATCAAATTTCACAAAAAGACCAACAATACAATTCCATGGTACAGCGGTTTTATACTCATTAGTCACATTCTAAGTAGACCAGGCATTATAACTTTGATTACTCTGATTCAGGAGGTGACACTTCTATTGTCCAGTGTGTGTAGGTGGTCTCAACCCCTTGAGTAATGCAAAAATACATCTAGTTGGTTATAATTGCGTACCCTGAGTAACAGTACTGGACCGAATGGCAGGTCACGTGTACACTAATGACGCAGACAGTGGCAAGTCAATTTTGTTCTGCACATTGAAGGGTGCCAATGCTTCGACTTAAAGCCAAGAGGATAACTTGATTACTTTTGAGGATGTGGTGTTTTGCGAAAAAAAAAAAGACTAACAGACGGTGCTGCTTGCGTTGGAATCACTCAAAGAGCTGTGCTTCAGTTTTTGGGTATTTATGAATGGACCGTTCTTGAGCTAATGGTTGTTCTCACTGTGTTACTACTAGTATTAAGACATTCAAATGTTGCTGAACAATATTACACTTTCTATGATGTGCATGTATCATGATGCATGATAGAAGAGATATGCCAAAGTGGTTATACTCGATTTCGACGACTTATTCTTAAAGCAATAATAACTCTTCCTTTGAGATTCAAAAATCCGCATGAAATACATTGTAAAAAACGCATGGAAATATATTCTATTGTATTTTACCACTAAAACGGCCGTTATTGTAGGAAAACTAAAATCTGTGCTTGTCAATAGGGCTTACGATGCCTTTTTTCCGGTCGACAAGTGCATTCGTTGCTAATGACGTAATGGTGTCACGCGGATTCTCGCGTTCATTCGAGACCAAAATAACATGGCGCCAAACGCATTAGTGCAGACGCAGACGTAAGTTGCGAGTTTTTGTACAGTGCGTCGGATAACGAAAAGCCCAGAATGGCACACATTGTGGATATAAATGCATTTTTAACAAAAAGACGAATATATCTCATGAATCTTATATAGTGTTGTTGTTGTCTGCTTTTCCCGCGGTTTTAAGTAGGTCACCAGTGACTTTGCAATGTCAGAGAGAGCTCCGTCAGTTAAAATCTCTTAAGAGATTTTAACAAAAAACCGTACGTTTAGGAAAAAAACCCTGGATTAACTTTGAATGCAGGAATGGGGTCGTTGGCCATTGGTAAGTACGGGAAAATTGCCGTTTTTTCCAGGAAAATCCAATTTTTGGCCAAAACGAAGAGTTATTATGACTTTAAAATTATATAAAATAGGAGTATTTTAAATCTGAAGACAGCTATCGAGTAATACTTTAAAAATTAGCAGACATCGAGGCGATATACGCTGTTTGACACATTACTTCTTCATTAATTTTGCTTAAAAAAAAGAAAGCAAAAAGATGTGTATTTTGTATTTGTATTTGTCCTTGTATTTGCCTCTCTGTGAATCAAAATGGTCTCATTCTATGCTAGCATTGTCTATTTTAAGTCAGTCGTCTGAATAAGTATGTTGTTGAATTCAATTGTTGGGTTATTGTTTCCTTGCTTTTGGTTTCTAATAAACACAAAGCTTCATTGCATTAGATGTGCCTGCAATTTTCATGTGAAAATGCATAGGTCTCAACTAAGCAAATGATACACCTGTCCAATACAAAAGATGTCTTTAGTCTATGAGCCAAAGGCCAAAAAATCCAGTTTGGCTACACAACCAATTAGGCAAAGTTTTTATGATTAATTCTTGTAGTTAAGAACCTGAATTTTGAATTTCTTCTCGCAGGGGCGGATTTAGGCCGTCTTCTGGGTCTTCTGGAAGACGGTCAGATTTTCAAGTTCAAGTTTTGGGTATCTAATTGTTTCTGTTGGAAGACGGTCAAAAATGAAAGATGGATCAATAAAGATAATTTGGAAGACTGTCAGAAAATATTTCTGGATCCGCTCCTGTCTTGTTCTTGAAAAAGTGTCCGTTTGTACCGGAAACGCAAAATCCAAGATGGCCGCCAATATATTAATTTGTCATATGTAAATACAAAAATTGATTTTAAAGTTACTTAACAATCGACCACTGCAGTAGTCACAGTGAGATCCTATTCAGACCCTGTTTTGTACAATTCAGTCATTGGCGAGTGTATTGTATTAATGTATATATTGTATTAATGTATTTACATGGTAGGTATGCCCTGTTTTTTGTAACACGCAAAATTTAAATATATGTGGCAAATACGTGGGCCCCATGCCTCCGTTATATGCTTGTTTTTGCATTCTGACACGACAAGCGAAGCGAGACGAAGAACATTACTGTGTTCCCTTTAATTATGATCCTAGATTCCTCACCGTCTTTGTTTCCACCTAATTGTATTTAATGTATTTTAAAATAAAAAGGTATATTTTAATAACCAAATATATGATATTATCACATCTTTGTTCTCAGGGTATAAACAGAGTTGACCAGAGAGAAGCAATCACTGAGAGCCGGGGACAGTTCGCAGCCGAAGGTAGGATATGCGTTCTTTTCTTTAAATAATGAAACAACCACAGAATTACACCTTTTATTTTATCAGATTCAAGGGAATACATATCTAATTTAAATTGAATTAGAGATGTTAATGCAATACTCAGAACCGTACCAACTGGAAAAACAGTAACCGACAGGCTAGCAGACCATGCAAGGATATAAACTGATCCATATAATTGCTCGCAAAAGCCTTTGCCCCATCAAGGAAGTATAAAATCACGAACGTAGATCCATGCAGTAACAGCCAACCAATGTATCCCAAAGTTTGTATAGGCACATCACGCATCTGACCTTCATTTAAAAAAGAAAGAAACAAAATCCTGGAATTTTCAACAGTTTCCTTTTGCATAATTTGTATTGATCGATTACATATTTTTCTTTTTTTAGGACATGGTTGGGATGACGTTCACATATATATGATGGACACCTGAGTACAACACACCAGTTTGAGTTAGAATTACGTGCATGAAACTGCTATTAAACTCCGTTTATGCTGTAGCTGTATTTTCGAGTAGATTTCTTCTAAACTCTCACTAAGAAATGATGATAATACAGCACAAAAGCTTAGGTAAAATGTCCAACATTTTATAGTGTATTGAAACGTATTTTATGTTGCCTTTTCGAGGCATGTGGCAGAGTAGTAAGCTAACTACGTGTGTGTGTGTGTGTGTGTGTGTGTGTGTGTGTGTTTGCGCTCGCACGTAGGATGGAGGGTGGGCTTCTTTGTCACGTAATTTACGGAACATATTGCCAGTAGGACCAAAAACAATACAGTGCGACACCTAGAGACAAAATAAAGACCAGTCCAATGTTGAGACCGATTTTTGCAGCACGTGATTGTTTCAGTGACGTTATCTTAAGCAGACGACATTGTTGCTCTTGCTGACGTTGCGATTCTTCAGGTGATTGGTGAATACCAATCAACCAATCACAGGCTTTGCTATACCATGGACGAGACTCCCATTCTGGAAAAGATGTGACGTCAGTAATGGCAACCATGGTATTTCAAATATTTTTCACCATTGTTATCACTATATACCACCGTAATCATAATGATGACAATACTAATAATGAACGGTCATACAACCACTGTTAATTTATTGTGAAATAAATAAAAAACGGAAATTTGATTAATACCCTAGGCTAAAAAATTAAATGAAATAAGAGAGTGGCTTAATTTAAAAAAAGTTAGATTAAGTAATTAACTGAAATATAACGACGTTTCATTATTAAAAAGAGCTACAGAAGTTGGATTAAAGCTCTTGAAAAACTTCTTGGTTCCTCTTTAAGTTAAAAGTGTACTTTTACCTAAAAGGAATTTTAAAAGGTTTTCGCCAACTACTTTATTGAAAAGGTATATCAAATAAATAAACAAATAAATAAAGCAATGAATAAATGAAAATGCTATATCGCTGCAGTATACCCACCCACTTCTTCCGACGTATTACCAGGATTGTAGCTAGGATCCCGGAAACTGTGGTGACCGTTTACTGATTCCGCGGACACAGTAAACACTGGTTTTTGTTTGTCAGAATCTGTAAATAAAATTACACATAGTAGGTCTTATCCCATATCTTGGTACGACATACGTTGTGCTGAAAATATGTTTCTGCTATGAAAAGGCACGGATAAGATTTATTTTGGAGGGTACAATAATTTCTTCTTGTCTTAAAGTTTGCGATGCCCTTTGTCTTAAAATAATTACCAACATATTGGACCTCGGGATACGACTTACCTAGGGTTGAATTACTTTCCCCCTTTTCCAAGCCAGGGTTATCCAGCCCCGTTTCCATGGAGTTGGTGGTTGCCTTAGAGATATCGTCGAAATGCATGCCGGACTTGGACTCCATTATCACTTCCTCTCTGTCACGATTGTCATGCCGCGTCCAGAATGTCGTGCGGATCAACTGCAACAAAGATACTTTTGATTCTTTTTGAATATGACATTTGAATCTAGTTTAAAAGAAACAGGTTATCTGTCTATCTATCTATCTTGCATAGCCTCCTTTACGTCGTGTTTGTTGTTTTGTGTGACCAAGCAGCAGGCCTACAAATACACGTGTAGACTACACAGAAAATGACTACACAAGCCCTCAGTCTTGAAACAGATAGGCTTATTTTTATTTCAATGTTTTCAATCATNGATACTTTTGATTCTTTTTGAATATGACATTTGAATCTAGTTTAAAAGAAACAGGTTATCTGTCTATCTATCTATCTTGCATAGCCTCCTTTACGTCGTGTTTGTTGTTTTGTGTGACCAAGCAGCAGGCCTACAAATACACGTGTAGACTACACAGAAAATGACTACACAAGCCCTCAGTCTTGAAACAGATAGGCTTATTTTTATTTCAATGTTTTCAATCATGCATGTTAAGATATATATATTCTAACTATATTAAATTAAAATCTGACAAAGCCATATCAATTATTAAAAAAATGCTTAAAAACTCACGCGTTTCTCTTCCGGAGCCTCCGTACAGTAACTGACGATGGCAGCGACAATGACAGTCATCCAGAACAACAGCATGGCAAAGTACATGTACTGGAAATCCTTGATTATGGCCGGCCTGTCGTCGACATCCCCGCACTTCTGTGCGCCTGGCCAAATGAACACGAGGACCAGGCGAGTGACCCCCGTTAGCAAGGCCACCATTAATGCCCAAAATACGCCCTGTTGTAGAGAAATAATAATAATAATTTTAAAATTAACAGCCCTTATTTGTCTCAGCACTGTGTAGATGCACAACATATAAAATTTTAAATTTATTTCAAAGGAGGAAGAATAAGTTCCTTCGTCACTTCCTTTCGTATTAAAACTCGGCAAATCCCAAATTCTTCTTTTTCTTTTTCTTATATTGCTCAAATCCTTACTTCTTTTTTTAAAATTTGAAATTTATTTCAAAGGAGGAAGAATAAGTTCCTTCGTCACTTCCTTTCGTATTAAAACTCGGCAAATCCCAAATTCTTCTTTTTCTTTTTCTTATATTGCTCAAATCCTTACTTCTTTTTTTAAAGTCATAACCTTTGGAAACGCGTCTTTTTGTAAACACTAAAAGGATAAAGAACAGAAGATATAACCAGCACCCTTCAGTTGTTCAACAAATACTTTCTTAAGTTTTGGATGCAATAATTCCGGTATGCCCCAAGGTTCACCATTTCGCATTTGATTTCCTCCTACTTAGATGCTACGAGCTGCTAGAATATCCAATGACATTTGCACTTACCTGCTCGTTAATTCTGGGCCATACGACCCCAAGGATGAAAATAGCGGCAACAGGAGGCGCTAGGTAGTTGGTCACCTCTTGGATATAGATGAACACCTGACCACCTTGCATCTCCTTGACAACCGGTACCCAGGCAACCGCCACAGCCGTCATGACGAGCACGAAGACCCTGAAAATACCAGCACATCTGTCACAACAACCAATATACATACGCTGTGTATTGACGAAACAAAATAACTAGCTGAATAAATAAATAAAAACTTTCATTTTTTATAAAAAGATACTATACACGGTTTGCACTAGCACTACCAGATTTTTAAACGAAAGGCATGAAGGATCAAAGTTCTTACCGTAAGAGTACAAACAGTAATTTCATGCTTTGGAATGATTACCAGTATTAAAACAAGTATCCATAGTAGAAACTCGGTGTGATCATCATCATTATTATTATCATTATAGCCAGTGACATTTGGATTATATACAAGCCCACCCTCATGTACTCGCAGCCAAAACGTTAAGAGTCTTTACTCCCAAACTTGCATTAAGTGTCTTTTGTGTGACATTCTTAAAAGTTAATGATTTTATACACGAGACATCGGGAAATACTTAGATGTATACATTAACCTACCGTCCCACTATCATTAACTCCCGCACTGTTGCTTGCTTACGGAACCGTTTCCAGACGTCAATGGTGAACAGTGTGCTGGCACTGTTAAAGATGGAGTCCAGATCACTCATCAGAGCAGCGATCATCACCGCCATCATTAGTCCTCTAAGACCTGCAGAACAATGATTATAAAGAATCGTCACTTATTTGAGTTATTTAAGGCGTTGATATGAAAATGCATCATATTTAATTGATGGGTGTCATAAACTACATGTACATGTACCAAGTCCTGCTGCGATGATTAAATTTACACATAATTTCATGCATGAATTATTTTTCTTTGGCACTTGATAACGACACAACTCCTGTGACGTCAAATTGATAGAGACACTCTTTACGTCACATGTTCAGTGGTGGTTGTCATCGTGCCGTCATATAATTTAAGATAGCTCACCGATGGGCATGACTCCCAGTACCAGCTTAGGGTAGGCAATGTTAGTGCAACCCGCATAGCTTTGGCAAATTTTGTAACATTCTTCTGGATCAGCACATGCCACTTCATCTACAAAAAAAAAATAAATAAATAAAAAAATAAAAAATAAATAAATGAATAAAATAAATAAATAATAATAAAAAAAATAATAAAATAATAATAATAATAAATTAATCAATTAATTAAAAAAAATTAAAAAAAAAACAAAAAAAAACATTTCTGTTGCACTGGTGATGTGATGGGAGGGGTGTAATGGGTTAAGTATTCCCTTCATTTTGAAGGCACCGCATTCTATTCCCCTTTCCTTCAAAACTTTCTTTCCATTATACTTTTGTATATTTTATATATGATACCCCTTTGCAAAACTGTGTATCCGTGAGAGTAATGGGTTTCACTCTTGCAGTTTTTAAACTTTTTAAAGTGTTGTAGATCAATATTTATACTCGATTAATAAGGGCTAGGTAAATTATATTTTTGCTCTATCAATAAACAAACAAATAAATAAATAAATAAATAAATAAATAAATAAATAAATAAAAGCTCACTTGGGTAGAACACCCTGCTGATCATGCCTGGCATCACCATCATGAACAGCGGGAGTATCTTGATGAATCCCGCCATAAGTGTCGCCCCCTGTGCGTGGGAAAGACTCTTAGCAGCCAGCGCTCTCTGGACGATAACCTGGGAATACATTGCAGATAACCCACTGATAAGAGTCAATTTAAAATATTTATTACGAATTTTTCCACCGCGTTATTTACATACTTCATGGACATCTACCCCAGCTAACTCGAAAATTATCAAAAAAAAGTCCAAAGTAAACGTTTTCATGCTAACGTTATGATTTCATTGTCTGTACTTTGCCCATCTGGAATAATACGAACTTAAGAGTTAAATTAATCTGATTTTTAAGGCCGGAATAATATGCTTGCTGGCGTGAGTGTGTGCAGAAACATATGCAAATCCTGTGCCCGTCTGAAAACATATGTCCTCCCACGCACCTGATCGCTGCACCAATACCAGATGGAGCCAGGGGTCTGCCCAAAGAGGAACCCCGCCCATGGCATGTCGTTATCCCTGGCTTCCTTCAGCATCTGGAAGGCGTTGGACGGAGGGATGCCGCAGGTCTGATTGGCGACCAGTTTTGTCGGTATGGCCTGTGGGAAGGTGCGAACCAGTTCACCGTAGCCTCCAAGTTTCCAGAAACCTGAAATTGTAAAAAAAGTAAACAAGATACATTTAACTGCGACATGTATTTAATTTGTCTTTAAAATATATATTCTGTAGAATATTTGTAACTAGATGTGTATCATTATACTTAAACCTGAGGTTAAACATTACATTTTTACCAAAGAGAAACGTTAAAATTATTTAGCACTCTTACCAGGAATTGTATAAGTAGACTTTTAAGTTTTAAGACTTTTAAAAGAGTTAAAATTACTGAAGACAATCTGTTAAGGGGTGTACTCACTCATTCCCATCAGAGTGAGGGCGCCCCCTACCATCAAAAAAGCCTGTAATGTGTCGGTATATATGACAGCAGTCAAGCCACCTATGTTGGAAAAAAAAACTGAACAATGTTTATTATATGGCTGCGACAAGAAAGTTAAGTGTTTTACAATGCAAATCCGTAGCTAGATATTTCAAAGGTATGTTCTTTTTCTGTAAAATTTGACCTTTTACCATGACACCTTCGTCTGTTTAGATCAAAATTTACTCAGAACGGACCATTTTCCTACAAAAAGGCGGTTCGTTAATACCCGTCTCCCCCCCCCCCCAAACTCCCTGGATACAGGTCTGATACACATTCACGTATATGCATATGTATATGCATGTGTATATTTACATATGCATCAGTGGAGCCCACCTGTAATTGTTAGAATAGCAGTGACCAGAATAAGGACCAGGATGCTCAGGTAAAGGTCCCACTTCAGCGACTGTTGTATGAACAAGCCACCGGTATACAGATCCACCTGAAAGCGAAACATTGATATCTCACTGATATAGGTACTCTTTGAAAAAAAAAAAAAAACGGTTGGCTCTTTACACCTTCGTCCTAAAACTTCGTCGTAAAATCGATTAGTTTGTTGAATTATTTGTATTCTTTACTCTCGTGCATAGTATGTGTATCGATCCATAGAACTACCGATTTTACATCACCACTTACCTGGTAAGTATGAAACATTTCAGAAAATATGAAATAATATGAAAATTAATTATTTTACTCATTAGCTCCTCGATAATCCATTAGGAATTAATATAATAAAGATCACCGAAGAAAATTTGGGATGCACTCACGGAACATTTTGTAAAGATATACAGTATCAGCGAGAGAAAAGCGAAATAGACTCGGAGTCGACTTCCGCCAAACCTCTTCTTCAGGTACTCGGGCATTGTGTATGTCTGGGTAGAAAAAAGAAAACGTGTTAGCCACTTTTCACGTTATAGTTTTTTAAAATTCATAAGCAACATTTAGTTACCCACACATAATGGGTGTAATGAAAACATTAGTCGTTTGGTAATTAATACAAGGAATGTCGATTCTCTCTTGTGCTCACTAGTATATTTCGTGTGTATGCCTTCTGTAATATGACTTTTGTGAACACAATTTACTGTCGTAAGAGGTAATACACACAATGCTATCATTCTCTCCACTCTATCTCACTTAAATGAATGCTAAGTAGCAAAATTAATTTAACAAGAATTTACCTGTAGAAAAATGTAATGCCTTACACAAAGGGTTATTCTTCTATACTCTTTACGGTTCTCATCCGTGCTTGTGTTTTGTCACAGAGAGTTATTTGAATGAAATCGCCTGTACTTTCATAATTTCATTTTTTTGCGTAGTTTTGTCTTAACTCTAGAACTAAAATTTTGACCTATTCCAGTTCAAGATATTAGTAAATCTATATTACAGTATAAAGTGTCTTTTTTATTGCTTGTAAAACAGGCTCATTATATATTGGACTACTTCTGATTTATCTTTGGTTAAACTTAAAGTAGAATAAATTTTTTGTTTAAAAATTCAGATCAGGTTGCCGGATTACAAAGCAGCCCCTGATTCCAGGGTGTACTTACCCCGCATGCTATGTACACTGGAATAAACACCCAGCCCAGCAACTGGAGAAGCAGAATGGCCTAGAGAGTGGGAAATAGTACATGTAGTATTACACTGATTAGCATGGGTATATTGTTCATTAAATATCAATCATTAAATTGTGTTCTATTTTAAAATAAAAATAAAAATTTCTTTTAAAATTAAATTATTACTTGTTTGAAGAAGTGCGTATGGGTCGGCTGCACCTATTAAAATACATGCACAGGGTAGCCTTAATAAGATTCCCGAGCTCGGCGTCATGAATGATAACGTGTTCTAAACTTATGTGAAGTAAGGGGAACATTTCACCTGCTTCACGAAGCGTTTTATGAAACATCGTGTCGCATATCTATCTCTTAACCTTAAACTTAAAAGTGCCGCATAATCAAATGGGGGGGGATAGAATGGAAGAAAGCACGTATTTTTTATTCAGTATCACGCTCTGTATCCTGTGTCCTTTAATAGGTACGTTTTTTTTTTTAATGACTGGCGAAGAAGTACTTATGCTCTTTTTTCACGTGTTTTTGTGAGTAACTGAATTTTTTTTAAACTTGGTATAATTCATCTACAGTACAAAGAAAATTCAAAATTTGTACAGATTGCTTCCAGCCTCGGTATGTCCAAAACTTATACAAACAAACCGTAGGACGAGGAATATATTATTTTCTGCATGCACGAGGGGGTGGGGGTGGGGGGTGGCGGAGTTGGGTAAGAGGCTAACATAGGCTGCCCAGCGTGTCCATACTTTTAACTGGGTCTCAAACAATTTGTTTGGAGTATGTCTTAAAACGGTTTGAGCTTAACCGTTGCTACTGGGGTATATGAGCCCTTAGTTTTAATACTTACTATGAACTCCCATGCGCCCACACCTATACCACCAGCCGCTCCTGACCCTGCCAATCCTATGAAGTGTTCACTACCTATATTACTCACAAACAATGATGCACCAACCTATATCAGGATGGAACAAATGCATGTATNGGGGGGAGGGGGGGTAGCTGGTAGCCCTTAGTTTTAATACTTACGTTAAACTCCCATGCGCCCACACCTATACCACCAGCCGCTCCCGACCCCGCCAATCCTATGAAGTGTTCACTTCCGATATTACTCACAAACAAGGATGCACCAACCTATATCAGGATGGAACAAATACATGTATTATAAATATGTTTACAAACTGACAGTGATTTGATTTTAATATTAACATAAGGGTTACAATCAAAATGTGCGGCAGACTTGACATTTTTTATTTGTTTTTGAATAATTTTTCTTTCTCAATGTCGGCAATGAAAGTTATTTTCTACATAAGTAAGCTGAAAAATAGATAAAAATGCAGAACTGCTGTATATAAATCGATGCACCAAGTACAGAATTTACAAAAGGCAGCAAATTCCAAGATGGCCGCCCAAACACTGTGTAGCGTGTGCTGCAACTGACCGGTAAGAACGTCATGGAGCGTCCAGCAAGGAAGTATCCACTGACTGTCCCTCTTGAAGCTCGACACATGGCCTGAGAATGAGGAATACAAAATGACAAAAATTTTCTTCTCTCTCTTTCTAGCTCATATCAGAATTTCAACAAATTCCATCTCCTGCGTATAAATTTATTATTAGATATGCTCATTTCCTGTTTGATAAAGCTAATAGAATTCAAGGTGGTGACTCAAGTAGATTATACAGGTACAGGTTAAAAAACGGCGTATATGCTTTATGCATTTAGATCTAGTGTATCCATGTTAAAGCTGATCCATTCATACTGTGTAAAATGTATGGTCATAGACACGGTAAAATCCGTTGTTACCCTAAATAATAATAATAATAATAATAATAATAATAATAATAATAATAATAATAAAATAACAATGTTACTTACAAATATTCCCACACAAATGACAGCACAGAAATAAACAGCAACCACCACAAGGTCCCAAGAAGCCAGACCTTCATTGGCTGGATACAGATTATACGGATTGTCGTCTGTCACCCCAGTCGTCATGGTAACGGTATCGGCTGTTGTTGCCATTTTACGGCGGGTTGAAACGTTTTCTTATCTGAAAAAAAAATGACGACAAAGGGAGAGGAAGCACGCACGCTAGTCTTCAAGTCACAGTTAACTGTTAACCTAACGATTGTTAACTTTAGCTTTTCACGTGATATACCAGGTATGCAGAAGACGCAACCCTATGGCCAACATAAATTAGCTGGCGCTAATCAGGGTTGAAATAAATCCGAAGTCGTCTACGGGCTCGGCTTTCGAATTCCAATTACAGGTAGCACTAGGGGTATGTGAACTAGGAGGGGAAGAATCGAACGTCTCATAAATCACTGTTTAAATTGTTTATAAACTGCGACATGTGCTATTTATATCGTCTTAGAATGTATGAACACGCACATGTACGTTTATGCACCACTAACTGAAAAATACCAATAACAACATTACCTGAGTTCACCAGAAAATGCAACCACTGTTGAGTTTTTGTGTGTGAAGTATATATAAACAAGTGCGTGACCCAGATTTTTATTGTTAGATAATCTAAGAGAAAGACGACGCGGTGTGTTTAACAGCTTACCTTTAACGGTATTCTTGAATGTAAATACATATACAAACATTACAGGGCCATATATAGAGAGAAACAAGCCAAGGGCACGAAAATTTCGATCAGTCGTAGCTTTTGATCTCTGCAAGCATGCCCTTCAGGGTGAATATTCAGAACAGAATTGCGTGAAGCACGACATTTTAAAATCAGCGCACAAATTAAAATATAAAAATACAGCAAAATAAAGAGAGATGCGATAAAATCCTGTTAAAGATCTAAGTATGGCACTGTGAAGAATTACATCGAGCTTTAAACTTGGCTGCATTTGGAGAGCAACGTGGTGCAATCTTAATAAAGCGCATAATTTCTAAAAAGTGACGTTTATGGTTTTGAAAATCCCACTTTGTAACCAGAAGACATTCATCTTATACGTACTGCATGTCAAAAAGTTGTCAGTACCTTGCACTATAGTGAGTGGGTAGTATACTACTGCTACTGCATAAACCGGTACTCCCACCTATGACTATGAAATCAACCAAACAATCTTTTTGAAAGTAAATAAAAACATCACGCAGCAGCGGCAGAAAAGGTAGTCCTACATGTAAGTACATGTATGTGACAATCGTATACACCGGGAGCAATTAAGTTCGCAGTAGACTTACATCGTACCTTGGACCTTTGGGGCAGATTTAGAGTTGAGCGACTCTATATACGTGTTGACAGCATCTATACGCGACAAAAAGCAAGGCATGAATAAAAAAATAACTAATGAACCATCAATGTCAAGCACACCTTAGGCCACACTTTATTGCCCCCGTGTCACCGACGATGTATAAACGCTATATACCTGAAGTAGGTTTTATTACATACCTTGTAACCTATATTTATATAGAACCAACAAAAATCATTTACCTGTTGATATAAAAGGGAGACCAAAGAAGGAGAGGCCTACGATTATCCCGGCGAATCTACTCTCAAATAACGACGCAATTTCTCTGATGTGCAAAAAACACCTGTCTTTGAATCTTGCCTACTATTATTTCCTTTAAACGTGTAAATATCAATGCGAATGTGGGTTCCTTTCAATAACTACGGATATGCAAGTACACCCCGAGCTGTAACGGAGACCCGTCTCATTGCACTCCGCTACGCCATATAAACCCACTTACGCTTTATAAAATCTGTATGCATTCATATGTACATACAAACAATTGCTTTGCATATCATAGAATAAAGGACTTTACTTGACCTTTCCTTTCCGCCGCTGCAAGGGACTGCAAAAGTCACCTTGTGGACGTTTCCACACATGTAGGACACGCGTAGTCTGAAATTAGTGCGGCGGGTGATATTGACCTGAACCTGTTTTTTTACCTGTCATTTCAGTGTGTATAAAGAGACATTGATAATGCATGCATGCCGTGAGTTATCATCTCAATTGGGATAACAAAAGTTAAATTTTATGTTCTTTGTTCAATTAAGCCTTTCAAACGTGAGATATATTTTTTATAAACTAAATTTGTTCGGTTTTTATGCCTACATGTATTCCACTATTATGTTATTTTTGAAGTAAAACCGACTAGATTCATATTTGCAATAGTAAAAGTGTGTACCTCGTCCTTACAAATAACAAAAGCAAATATCAAATTTTCCTAACGCCATCTCTTCGAAATGATGAAACTGATGTAAGTTAAAGACATCAATCAAAACTCCATTTAGCGCACATAGCAGATGCTTTGAAATAGCTTTTTGAGATAAATGAATAAATCTTTTTTAGGTGCCTTATCAGTTTGTGTGATAATGGAATCAAACACATGTAGTCACAAAAGTGTGAATTTCAAATTCATTATGTAGTACTGCTGAGGACGTCAGGTGAAGCCAATCGAAATCTTTTCTTATCTTTTACATTTAGATCACTCTTTTTTAGAGAAAAAGATACTGAATCGTAGTGATTGGACCTTTACAAAATGTGTACCAAGACTAAGATGATTTTTTAAAAAAATTTAATTGACTCCCGTACTGGATCTTACATTTTAAAACTGAGGTCACAATGTTTCGACCTTATTACAAGGCTTTCTGAAGGTGAACTGACGCGGAGTTGTCTCCGGTGTCTCTTGCTGACAGTCTTCTCGGGATGTCCCCCATAGCCACAGCCCACAGTTGTGGAAATTGTTGAGGGTAGTTAGTCCAATCCACTCATGAATGACCCATTTCACTCTTCGTCTGAACCAGTCCTCCGTTTGTCGAGGACCATACATGTAAGATCTTTGGTATAGATTGTATTACTAGAGTTATGCGGGTGGTTGAATTCTGCAGAGTCATATGTGTCACCTGGGCTATGGCGTCTGTATTGCTACATTCTGTACCTTACACTGTTTACAAAATTAGGCAACTTTCATTAGGTATTCTGTCCTGCACATAGACTACATTGTATCCGAAGAAGGCGTGATAATTAAGACCGAAGCGACCCCAGCCAAAGCCTATTTTTGCCCCTATGATCAAGTGCCCCCTCTTTCGAATCACTTTCTACATCCTTATAAACTTCATGAATATTGAAACTCCAATTTCTCACTTACCTGAGCACCCAAGAACACCAATTTAATGACACCACTGAGTACTTAAAAACGCTGCCTTCTATTTTTTTAAAGCCAGATTTTATAGTTAATACGGCAAATTAAAATGGCAGCACAAAATTAAGGCCCATTCACTTGTCATCACCTTCGCCAATTTTCGTGATATTATCATATTCAGGGATAGAGTTATACCCCATACCGATTGCTATCTCACCTCAAAATAGAAGTGTTTAATCGACGATAAAAGCTCTGAGAAGCATATGCTTAGCAACGAGAAATGTAAACGCCGATATTTTATATTTTCGAGGGGATTTTTATTGTTTTTAATCAGTACAAAGGTAGATGCATTATTGAATATTCGGTATCTGAATGATCATAAACCCCTGCAGTACCTTAAGGCTTCATTCACATGCAATGTCTATTTTCTAAATTCTATTTTCTATTCGCGGTATGTCTTATGATCACAGTCTGTGCCCTGAATTTCCCGCGGCGTAATTACTGGCAGCGCGAGCCAGTTACTTTAAGTTACTATAAGTAACTGGCTCGCGCTGCCAGTAATTACGCGGCGGGATATTCAGGGCACAGACCGTGATCATAAGATAGCTCGAATAGAAAATAGATTTTTAGAAAATAGACATTCCATGTGAACGAAGCCTTAGTGTCCTTGGTCTGGCGTTGGCGTCCCACTTTTCATGTAAGCCCAAAGAAAAACATCAGGTACATGTACCAGCACGGCTGGTGTGTATGGAGGCGATTCAACAGTACGTCCCCATGGAGCTACGTGTACACAAAGTACATAATATTCAGACTGATATGATCACAAAATAGTTTTAGTAGATGGGGGACTTTTGTAGACTGCCAAGTCCGCTTCATGTACTCTCTGATACGAGGTCCCTCAAATTTCTTAACACCGGAAAATATGTCATGATGCTACAAATTGAAAAAAAATTACTGGCCTATGATTATTTTATCTTGTAGACATTGTTTTCAAGTCTGCTGGCGCTTTTCTTCTTTAGGTGGTCCAAGAGCACGGCGGCAGATCGTCTTTGAGACTCCTTAGCGTTTCCACGGTGTATGCTAGTTTCTCCGGAGTCACAGAATGATTGATGACAAACCTCACCAGGGATTCTTTCTTCGGGATCAAGGGATAACAGAAAACCCATGGGTATACTCCCTTAGAGCACAGGAAATGGTGTACTTTTACCGCCCTGTCCATCTCACCGACAACAAGGGAAACTATGGGGTGGTCGATGTCTACCCTGGCAGGAAAGCCAGCCTTATTAAGCTGTTGTCGAAAAGATTTTGACAGATTTCGCAAGTTTTTCCGTTGTTCCGTTGCCTGAATTGCCATCTCCGTTGCCTTTTTCACTCTTATGGCGCTAGAGATTTGAACGGGATTGCTGTATATGCCTAACGTTGAACCATGGTTGAAGCAATCAGTGACGTCACGGCTGCTGGCGATAACGCCATTTTCACATGCAAGACATTTTATTAAAGATGTCGTCCTCACTTGAACTCCGTCCTCTAAACCAAGATGGGCAACCAGACCTTCGCCGTGCTCCCCTATAACTCCAAGTGCGTGGCTCTCGTCTGCGACAAGGATACAACCGAAAGCGCGGCATAATTCCACCAAGTCAGCCATCGGTGCTTCTTCTCCAGTAGGGCTGTATATCGAGTCCACGGCTACCACTCCGCTCCCTGTTTTTCTTATCAATGATCGGAGGTGGTCCAGGTCATTGTGTTGAAACACCTGACATCGCCCTGCGGCACCAGCAACAGTCACCCCATGTTGCAGTGTCGCATGGGCAAAGCGATCCACGTAGATCGGTCGATGGTTTCCCTTGAGCAATATCTCTAAGGCTCCAATGTTTGCTGCTGTGCAGGAATAGGTGAGGACAGCACTTTCGCTCTTCATCCACCGCGCCAGAGCCTTTTCTGTATCCTTTACGGGAGAGTCGAAAGGGTGTGAGACCAGGGAGGAACAGATGCGATCTATGCCATGACGGAGAATGGCATCGGCGTGCACCCGGTTAAGCTCTTCGTTTTGACCAAGACCAAGATAGTCGCAAGAATAAAGATCCACGTAATTCTTGGATTTGTTTAATGTTTCAAACGGTGAAAATTCCTTCTTGTTTTTAGCGGCTAGTTTTTGGACATGTAGCCCCGGTAACTGACCTCCTTTCCATCTCTTTATTGCTGTAGTAAGAGGTGTCCGGTTTGCGTGAAACATGTGGAATAGGGAACGAAGAGCTGAGATGGTCTTCATGGCAATCAGCAGTGCATTCCTGATTCGTGAAATAAATGGATCAAAAATTAATATAATTTCAGAATGTATCTGTAAGTAATTAAATAAACGGACAAACAAATAAGAAAATATTGACAGGCGAAAAGACAGATTTACAGATAAAGATAATATCAAAATGTTGGCATTGCCGATGTTCAGCTTTGCAGATTTTCATTCTTATTAATATAACTTGAACACTGGATGTGGGGGTCCTCCCTTTACTTGTGGTGAACCTCCCTTTACTTATCCCGGACCCCACATAACATAACATATCATAAAACCCCAGGGGTTGGGCTCAATGGGCTCACATCTTTGGATAACGGGATCTGTATAATTGCTACGGAGATTCCGAGGTTCCATGTCTTAAATTCTGCACACGGAAAAAGAATGAAACGACTTCAACCGAATATATTTTGCCAGACTAAAAGTTACATGGTACAAGCATGAAATCTCTCTTTCTCTCTCAATCTCCTCTCTCCTTCTAGATTTAAGTTCACCGAGTTTATGCTAAACTTTATCAATTAAACTGTCCATCAGATAACTTATAAACCGATTGGTTACTTCAGACACAAGTCCACCCCCTCATGGTGGTCACCCCCAAAAACTCCATGTATTCAAACTCTAACCGATTGCTGGCTTCGAAACAAAGGACATTAAAATTTGAACTGCAAGGTGTAAAGTACATGTATTATCTGGAGCTACTTTACAACATGGCTTCCCATGTGTGAATTTAATCAAACAATGGCTTTCTCTGATTGAATTAATACTACCACTTCATGTATGAAAGTTTTAAAAGTACTTATTACATTTTGTCTATACTGTGGTTCCTGGCATGGAGAGCACTGAACAAAACACTGGTGAAAGAACTCCAAAGAAGAATTAATGCAGGATGGGCAGCATTTACGAAGCACAAGAACATAATCAAGAGTAACCTCCTTACTGCATGAAAAGGAAAGTATTCAATGCATGTGTATTGCCAGCTATCACTTATGGTTCAGAGATATAGACAATGAATTCCATCCACGGATAGAGAAAGATAGAAAGAAGTGTGGTGAACATCAGGCTAAGAGATATTTTATCTTACGTCATGCGTATCAAAAGGTTGTTATTACCGTGCATTATAGTGAGTGGGTAGTATACAACTGCTACTGCATAAACCGGTACTCCCACCTATGGTTATAAAAGCAACCAAACAATCCATTTGAATGAAAATAAATGTATATAAAAGCAGCAACAAATGAGGTACACTGTAGTCGTACATGTAAATATGTGACAATCGTATACACCCAGAGCAAATAAGTCAAAAGTAGACTTACCTTGCAGCAGATTTAGGAGTAGATTTAGAGTTGAGCGAGGTACGTTTTGCCAGTATCTTTACGCGACATAAACTGATGCCTTAATAATGATAAAAATACTAATAAACCGTCAACTTTCCAACACACCTTAAGTCACACTATATAGCACCTGACGATGAATAAGCTATTTTTACCTAAGGTAAGTTCTATTGCATCTGGCTTGGCATACTAAGTATATTTGTAAAACCGACAAAATGTCATCGACTGATAATATAAAAGGGAGACCAAATCGGGAGAGGCCTGTGATTAAATTCTTTTTTTTTTTCAAATCAAGATGTAATTTTTCTTATGTGCAAAAGCACATTTACATTCCCGCGTTGTGAGGGGGACCCGTCTCCCCCTCCTACATGTAAACCCAATTACGTTTTACAAAATCTATATACGTTCTATGTATATGTACAAACAATTGTTATTACAGAGAAAAATACCCCCCCCCCCTCCCCGTTTAATGATTAATTGTTGTAGTGAAGAGCCTTTCATTTTTTCTGGTTTCCTGCCTTAAAAAGTGTCCGTTTGTACCGGAAACACGCAGAGATGGCCGCCAATATATTAATTTGTCATCTGTAAATACAAAAACTTATTTCAAAGTTACAGAACTTGACAATCGACTACTGCAGTAGTTACAGTGAGATCCTATTCAGACCCTATTTTGTACAATTCAGTCATTGGCGAGTGCCTTCCACAACAATACACCCGATAATAGGATATAATAAGACCATGTCTATTACAAAATCAACTTTAGTCAAGAGGAAGTGAAACAGTTTATCGGTGTAAGTCAATAACACGTCTATGTGCAAGGGTCCACACGCTGGCAGCGCATGCGTTATTAGCAGGAAAAATCCCAATTCCAGATACAGCTCAACTTCAGCTGACACCAGCGCGTTCCAAGTTTGCAACAGTGGTGATACGGTACGTTATTGGAGCACTGGTGGTAACATTGTTCATCGGTACTGTCAGGAAGGAGCTGACCGTTGCCACATGTTACAGTAATAGCAACTAAAACGGTAAAGTTTTAGAAATATAGTCACGTTGATAAAGAGATTACAGCTTGTTTATATTAATCATAGTGATTTTATTAAATGACAACTTTCATACCAACTCCTCCGTTTTCAGTAAAATCAGAGCTTAGGTGCTCATTTGAGCATTTTGAGGCACATTAAAATGTTGCATAAAACCACATACCTGTAGTAATAGGAGCGTCGCTTAGGACAAGCAACTTACAGTCATCTTCTGATACTGCTACCGCAATAATTCTATGGACATTACTGGCTCCGAACCGGTAAATGGAACAACTTTGCTCTTTCTTACAATATTGACCGGCGTTCCCCAGGGGCGTAACCAGACCTTTAAAAATTGTACGCACAGATTTTTAAAATTCCCAGCAAAATGTAGAGTAACGCAAGAGATGAAGGAAAGCGTAATTACACCATATGTACCACACATCGCAGCTTAATTACCATTAATAATAAAATCATCATTTAGTCAGAAATATTCTCGCAATTAAAAAAGTTTCAATATTCTCATTACCCAGAACGGTATATTTATTTAAAAGGAGGCTAGCTTCGCATATGTGGAACCCCCTTCGAATTATCCTGGATCCACCTCTGAGTTGAACTAAGGCTCTATTCCCATAGATTTTAGATCGATCTATCCCCGCGGGGAGTCTCACTAGATTACTTTCAGATAATCCGACTTAAATGTCCGTCCCGCTTACTACAAGCTGCAAGGGGATAATTAACTTTCGTGTCCGCCCGGCTGACAGCTATTTAGCGTGAACCCCCAGGGAGTTAGGTCGATCTAAAGTAGGTCGATCTAATCTATGGAAATGGGGTGTAACATACGGTTTCATTAACCTTACATGTGGATGCATGGCTCCCAAAAACAACCAATTGTACGACACGACAGAGCTCTGATACATCTAAGTTTAATTATTTGTTTGTAAAAATTGCCCATGTCACCCTGTTAATTTGGAGGGGTAAGCTGGGTCAAGTCCGTGTCAAAATTCTTTGAAGCTTTGCAGGAAAAATTCTTCCTTTGTTTCTCTAGCTCCTTCTTAAACCTGGTGTCCAGATTTTATCTAGTGCCCCCAGGGTTGCGGGAGCTGTTCTTTGAGAATAACACTCAGGCAGATTTTTACCTGAGATAAATATCGCCAGCTAGAATATTCTCAAGAAAGAGGGTACAGAAGAGTTGAGGGCCACTGAACCCTCCAATTAAGAGGTAAAGGAAGTTTCAGTTAGATGGACGATTAAGATAGGACTTGTTAAGGTTACAGGCTTGTTTACCTCAGTTTGCAAGACGGGGGGGGTCAGAAAAATTGTGCCTATACAATCATGGACATAATAAGAGAAGGCTTTCCTATTTAGGTCCAAGATACAATTGAAACAGAGGATTTGTACATACAGGTGACTTTAATAAGCAGAGGATTTTCTTTTATATTCCATGAAAAATACACTAAATTTATATAAAATAATATCATGGTTGGCCAAAAAATTGTACGCACAGTGCATCCGTGCGTATGCCTAGTTACGCCCATGTTCCCGACCAACATTTGCAAGCTTAACGCACACTCCTCAACAGATTTCGTCGAAAAGCTCCCTAAACTGTCGAAGGCGAGAGGTTAACTGTTTTTTGGCATCCGTAGATAGTGATGAACGATGAACCTAGCTGCCAATGCCGTCTGACCGGCCTCAATCCCAAGCAGAAAGCCGAAAAAGAAGCCTAGAAACAATATATTGTGTACTATAGATTTTTGTTTTTACGTGCTGTTATAAATTTTCCTAATTTAGATCGACAGAATGTGAGTGCTGAAGTAAAGTTTCTTCCAAATAACCTTTCACCCTTAGTTAAGCCAAACGTATTAAGTTTTGCTCATGTCCAACTAGTAATAAATTTAGTATTGCTGTAGATTTGTGTGTGCTATAGAGTATTTAATGAATCCTGTAGTGAGTAGTATAACGGGGCTTTTAACAAAAGTCTCGTCTCCGTGCCATAAAGACCAATAAAAACTAACCTTACCCCAAAACATAGCTGGTCCAAAACCGCGCAATCCTGTTAAAAGATGGAATCGAAGTGACATATATGTGTCGACAGGTGAAACAACCAGTGTGGTTTTTGTGTCATGTAATCATGTCTCATCTTGTGATGGTATTCTGTATTACCAAAGTTTTGTATTGCCAAGTACATACCTGATATTTTTTACAGATATGCCATTACTAATAACAATTAATGTTGGAGGAAACGAGCTCAAAAAGCCATTCCACTCTTAGGAAAAGAGACGTGGCGTTACAGCACGCATATTATAACACTTAGAGAGGAGTGCAAATTCGTGGCCAGGATACTTGATCGAGAGTACTAAAAATGAAAAACGATTGCACTGGGGACACTTAGGTAATAATATCAGCAATATGACACTCGTCAATTCGTTCGTGATTGCCATGTTAATGCTAAACATTCACTGGTGGGTCTTTGACCATGCGATAATTCCCTGGAAACCGACATACTTTCAGGAATAGTTTTTCTTATTAATTGTGTGGACAGAGAGCCCTGGGAATGAACGGGTGAAGTTACTTTTATTTTCATTGCCGATCGAGATACATTTTGTGAATAAAAAAGGCACACTTTCCCACCCCAAAAGTGAAAATTATAAGTCACGTCAGTGACGAACACGGCTTGTGTTACTTGTGCATAGTACCCACTTGCTCCATTATTTTCTTTGCTTTATACTATATTGTTGTATCCTCTGCTTTATACTAAAGTATAGTAACCTCCAATATGGGAAAAAAATCAATTGGAAATAAATCGAAAAAATTCACAATGATAGCCAAAAAGAGCAAGGCCCACGTTCTGCTAGACGTGGCATTTATCGAATGCAGTTGCTGAACAATAATTTTCCTTACTTGCTACGAATCGTTTCATTGCGTTAGATGTGCCTGGAGATTGAATGGAAAGACAAATCGTTCTCAACCAAGCTGGAGCTCTCTGGTATTTAATCTACAAGTTTACAGAGTATAGCTAGACGGCCCAGTTTGATACCCTGCATTTAAAATGAATAAACATGACGACTGTAAATGTTCTCATAACCAGACGATATTTTAAAAAAGTCACTACCAAGCAAGCGTCAACAGATAACCGATGCCAATCTTGTCAGTCATTTAACGGCATGCCACTATATTAAGTAGGACTTGACTGGAGTTTATCGCTATAAATACTATAGTTAAGAGAATCAGTTAGACGGAAAGCATGCTTATTTGTTGCTCCGTTTGCGTTTTAACGAGGCTTACTGTAGAAAATATCCCAGATAACTTCTTGGTGAACTCAAACGACAATCAGCACGCGGATGCCTGTTCAAAACACCCGCACTACATGTAACGTAAACCGGAATTTGTCTAAGTGACGTCACAGACCGACCATATCACAACAGCTCGCCTTACAATTGTTATGATTATCTCTTATGAATCAATCGATTTTCTTGAAGCATCAGTATGTATTTTTTTCTGGTTTAAGTTTGCACGCCTTTTTAAGATGTTGCGAAAAAATTGGGGTTAAGAGGTTGCCAGTCGGCATTTCCTCGTTCTTCACAGACCAGCTGCATGCCACTTTAAATCTCTGCTGAACTTTAAAATTGATAAGGAAGGGTCAGGTAATTATGAAAGAAAAAAATTGTAGGTTTAAGGTGCCCAGCTACGAGGAAATGTTTTATATCTGTGCTTTTCTTCGTGTACAAATACATGTAGATACATGCACACCTTCTTGGGTGAGGGCCGCCGTTTTTATTTACCTCCATGACCCTACACAACATTAAATAACACTTATTAATATAAACCCCCAGAGGCTGGGCACTGTGGGCTTTCAACCTCCAATGATTGGATTAATAATATGAATTTAAAAATATTAATTACAAATTATTTCCCGATTCTGTGGCCCCTGACAGCTACTTATGCATCCTAAATTCCTGTATGTGTGAATTTTATCAAATATGCATGCAAAATAATTAAGACAAAGACCAAAATCTTTCAACCTCAAATGATTGAATTCATAATATGAATTGAAAAAATATTAATTACAAATTCTTTCCCAATTCTGTGGTCCCTGATACAGGTGAAGGAACTTAAAGGCCCAGGCTGTAAGTCATACAAATAAAATAATAATCAAGTCATTAAATGTGCATAGGAGAAAGTCCTTATTTGTACTAATAGATCATAATGTTAGAGAGCAGTCCTATCTCAATTGATAACATTAAGGAGGTATGCGTAATTGCAGATGTTTATAAGCTGAGTGACTCTAATTTATACATGTATAATTTAAGTGATGATAATGAAGTTACGATAATGATCACGCTGTTAGGAAAATGATCATATCCAACAATGGCAAAAATGCATTAATGATATTTGTTATTTCTACCACTGCTGTCTCCCCAAGATATGATTTTACACGAGGAAATTATATTCATTTCTGGTATGATCAAACTGGGCCTTATGAAAAAAAGACAACGCAGTTTAGAGAACTTTTGATAGATTACATACGGAGTATGGTCCCATCTTTGCAAAATGTTAATACATTTATTTATTTATAAATTCATACATGTTGTTGAGTTTTGCCCCGTTTTTGTTGAAAGTAATCCTTTCCACTTAATTACATTTGATATAATACACGATTTACTTGGAATAAATAACCCCCTGCTTGATAAAAAGTACATCTAGATATGTAAAGATATCCGTGTCCCTTTTTTGATTCACAAATCTTACAATTTAAAAAAGACACCGTGTATTCCCTCAAATTAAATAGAACAGTCACTCCAATCCCAACAGACTGGATTACAGAGAAATTGCACGAGGGATGACAATCCAATGTTTCCCTCCTGGTGCGCTGTTGAATGTAAGAACTCAAGCATACCTCTGAGACAGTAGTTTATAGGTCCAGTTTGCATGCTATTCAGCAGATAACTTATCTAAGCCTTTATTTACTCGGGAAAAATATTCAAAATGCTTCTTCTGAGGCTCTTTTCTGTTAATGCTTGATTGGGTTTTGCGCTACTATGTTAAAAGCTCAATGTTTTGTAAAAAGAGCGTGCGCGTACGCGTATACNAAATTTGATGTTAATAAAATGATACCAGGAGCATATCATTCCACAGTCATTTATCTCCCCCATAGTATTGGCTCAGTAGGGGTGACACTTCTTTTGTCCAGTGTGTGTACGTGGGTGTGAGGATGTGGAAGCGCGTGTGTTAATTTGCTTGCTTGCTCATACTCGCAAGTATGCATTGACATTTGGATTGTGAATATATTATTTATTCATCAGCATGTCCGTATACGTCTGCACGGCTTGGTAGGAGGAGTCGAGAATCACATAAATTCTGACTCCTTAAAACACGATAATTACGCGGTTACAGATTCATTTTAAGATACACTTAGGGGACCGCACTCTCACCGTTACAAATTGAGAATAATTACGCGTACCGCGTGAGCGCCGCAGTCATATCTGTAGTATCATCTTTCACGCCTAGCTGGTTGGGCAATGGTCTACACAAGGGTAATCTCCCGTATATCTTTATGCTCATAGCGACATACAGATACTTCGGGGTAGAGAGACAAACCATACCACCTCCCCATAGTGAATATAACTGCGGTCCACAAACAACAGCTGTACATACTGTATAATGGCAGTGGTCGAAGGATTTCGGATTATTACATTATTGCTATTTATCTGTTCTGCCGAATATGGATATACTGCCTTTGGACAAAGTAAGTGTGTGTTTTGTTTGATATTAGAATTACAACATATGCTAATATTGGACGTCTTCGCCGNACGTGGGTGTGAGGATGTGGAAGCGCGTGTGTTAATTTGCTTGCTTGCTCATACTCGCAAGTATGCATTGACATTTGGATTGTGAATATATTATTTATTCATCAGCATGTCCGTATACGTCTGCACGGCTTGGTAGGAGGAGTCGAGAATCACATAAATTCTGACTCCTTAAAACACGATAATTACGCGGTTACAGATTCATTTTAAGATACACTTAGGGGACCGCACTCTCACCGTTACAAATTGAGAATAATTACGCGTACCGCGTGAGCGCTGCAGTCATATCTGTAGTATCATCTTTCACGCCTAGCTGGTTGGGCAATGGTCTACACAAGGGTAATCTCCCGTATATCTTTATGCTCATAGCGACATACAGATACTTCGGGGTAGAGAGACAAACCATACCACCTCCCCATAGTGAATATAACTGCGGTCCACAAACAACAGCTGTACATACTGTATAATGGCAGTGGTCGAAGGATTTCGGATTATTACATTATTGCTATTTATCTGTTCTGCCGAATATGGATATACTGCCTTTGGACAAAGTAAGTGTGTGTTTTGTCTGAAATTAGAATTACAACACATGCTAATATTGGACGTCTTCGCCGTTCGGTATAGTGATCAGGCGCTGGTTTCTTTTTTAATTTTCAACTACTTTTGAACAGTATAAGGAAATTAGTTGTGAATAGTTAGTTTGTTAGTTAAATTCCACGTTTTTTTCCTCAATAATAAAATAAGGAACACAGACAAGGACATTTTAATTAAAAAGAAAGATCTCCTGAATGGTATTTAGTCAACTTTTTAAAATAATGTTGTCTGGGAATTGATGTCGTTTACGACATTCGAATGATTTTAATCAAAATTGTAACACCAGCGAGTGACATGTTTCAAAATTAGGACTAAAAAGAAATGAATTTAGCTTTTTGTTTATCCGTTAACTGCTCCGCCTATTGATACACATACAAAGTAATAGAAGTTGTTTCCATCTGGGCTCTAGCCGGATCTGTCGGTATCTTATGATGGAAATCCAAGATAAAATTAATTACCTTAATTCGACCACACATTGCTGATATTTACTAACCGAAACCTAAAAGAAAATATCAATCATAGTTGTTTATATTGTTCTGTTCATTTTTTCCATATACATATTTTGAATTATATATCATGTCTTATTTTCAACCACACCTTGGTCTGATGTCGTGTTAATGCCTGAGGGTAAATGAAAGGATTTTAACTCGCTCTAGTACAAAACATGTACAGTAAGAATATATACCGATCTTGGTTGTGACCCATAAAACATACGATGTTCATTGACAATTTTCTGGTTATCAACTTCGGTTGCTTACTCTTAATTACTTTCGAGATTCATTAAATGATTTTATCAGTTTTCGCTTAAGTCTGTTCTGTTTTTGGTTGTACGTGTAACAAAAAGACAAGCAGGCCCATGGTGATTTCTTACATTTTAAAGATTGCTTCGGCAATCATCGTAATACTGCACATGAACTGGCTGGAGACCCATGTATGCATATGTGTGGACACAAACTGAACTCGTGAAAATCAAATTCCCTTGATTTTTGTATGAATGAATAATAAAATACGGAACACAGAAAAGGACATTTTTGATTTAAAAAAATTCCGAAAGGGTATTTTGTCAACTTTTAAAAATAATGTCGTTTGGAAATTGATTCCGTGTGCGATATTCGAATGATGAAATATCTTACTTGTTGTGCAATGTCCTTTGACAATAAGACGTTTTAATGAACACGAATTGTGCAGTTCGATTGTATGTTTACTAGTATAATGTGCATCATGTACAAGTAGGTGATGAGCTTCAGGATAACCGATTCCAGGAATTAGCTGTAACACCCACAGATAACAACACTCTACGTCTTCAATATTTATATTCATTATTCACTTTATAAGATATAATCGCGTATGGTCCTCTATTTACCTTGGAACATCCATCTTGATTTACGACATATGGTAGATGTTGTTTTATAGACCGTGCTTGTGAATATTTGTTAACTTTTATGATATTATCTTATGGTCCTACTAATACCATAGGCTACGGTCAATAACTAGTTCAGTAGCTTTCCTGGTGACGCAAATTAATTTTTGACCTTTGGGACCAATTTGGGATAATTTTCACCCCGAACTGCTACATTCCTATTAAGCATTTTACAGTTTACCAATACGTCCCTTCCCGAGTGCTGTGGTTGTATTTTATGGATATGTTTTCGTAATTTTGTTGGAAAAATATTGGTAAGGTCACATTTTCAGAGACTGACCATTTTTAAAAGCAACATTTAAAGAGAGTGACCTTTTGATATTGCACTTACTTACACCCTGCATGGTACCGGGTACTCTATATAACTGAGGTGATGTATTTGACACCACTTATATGTATACAATGCATTTTTAAAGAAGTCACCGGCTCTTAATTGAATTCTAAGATATGTCATGGTGAAATAAGCCTTAAATCTTTGTATGGACGAGTATAACGCTTCTTAACAGTCACACATGTGTCATATATTCTGTACAACCCGAGTAACTTTGGTCAGTCTTGATCGCATTGGCTGTATGGCAACTTGTGTGTGTGTGTGTGTGTGTGTGTGTGTGTCGCGTGTGTGTTCGCGCGCGGTACTGGCATACATTATTTATACGAATTTAACTCTCTCTCTCTCTCTCTCTCTCTCTCTCTCTCTCGGTGTGTGTGTGTGTGTGTGTGTGTGTGTGTTTGTATAAAATTACTGTGTGTGCATGTATGTTTGCAAGCGCGTGGGTACCGGATGAGTGCACATGTGAATGAATGCATGTGTGTGCATTCGTTGGCGTGCAAGTGCGAAGCACATATTTCATGCTTCAACTGTCTAACAGCAATTTCTTAAAATCTGCATACTCAGGACACGTCTCTGTGTCAAAGCCACTGAAAAAAAGAACGAGTAGAAAATAAGGAAATGCTTCCTGGTGAACGTACAAGGAGCCACTTAAGTAAAAATGTCATAAATATTTGAATTACATACCGGTACATACACACATGCCTCTGTAAGCAGACTCTTTTTAATTAATTGCGGTTTACTTAGTCATTTAATGTCACAGAATGATAAATGCACTGCCAGGACAACTTGTAGTATTTTCTCCAATGAGAGACAAAGAGAGAATAACATATGCATTTTAAACGGCTGTTTTGCATTTTAAAACATTATTCATTTGAACAATTAGGAAATGTATGGAACTGGTTGATAAAGCCGAAAAAAGGAAAAACGTGTCTGTTTTTGCTTAGATACACTGTAGAAGGAAGAAGACGCTCTATAATGCCGCTATATGCACTACATTTCAGACACGATACTAGAGTTACAACAGGTCATGGATGAAATTCAGTTCGTCCGAGCATGGGACAAAGTATGACAAAAGTCACGTTCAAGGCTTACTCATGGACTGACCCCGTCACACGGTCACACCGGTCAGTGACGGGCCATTTTTAAATCATGTTTGGTTTTCAAAAACCTACGTGAATTTCCTGTATATTGCAGTTTATCGATCTAATTTTTGACAGAATGAACAAAACGGTAAATGAAGCAGGTACATGTACCTGTCTCTTTACATGTTTTCGAATCAGCGTCTAAAGAAGATTTAAAAAGTTCCATCTTACTAAACGAATTTTGACTATCCTTTGTTTGGAATTTTAAGGATTATTTAAGAAAGTTTAATATTATTTCAGCAAATAAAATGACGATTTTGCATTTTATCAAAAGAACCGAATTGAAACTAATGGTTCTAATGCCACGTAATTCGCCCGATTGTGTTTATTGTGAAAATAAAAGTTGAAATATCAAAGCAACACATGTACAATGGATATCAACCATTTACCATCACTAGTGAAATTGGTCAGCCTCTTTCCCCATTACGAGAATGACTCAAAAATTTTATGTAGGAAACGGGCTTACGTAGCTTTCTTTTTTCAACATTTTTTGTAAAAGGTATGTCGTGGGTGTAAAGGAAATAACTGTTCAAGACAGTACAAACAATCCGTATAAAAGGTCTTAAGTGTATTGTAATAGATTTAAATTTTTTGAATGTTCAAGGCGAGCATTTTGACCCCAGTATGTCACGCCTACAGAACGAGTCATAGTTACCAGTGCTGGTATGTATTTATGAATACGATAAACAAACGATACACCGGTAGATACACGTTGTGATTTATGACCCGAAGAATGTCGTAATACAATCAAATGTGTGACGAAAATATCTACATAGGTAAGGTACCATACGTAACGCCACAGAGTGGAACATTATATCGTCACGGTCTTTTATGGAGTGACTAATAATTTTAAAATCAGAATATGGCCCATGTATTAGTCACTGCATATGGAGGTGATGTTACGGAATTATTGTGGACAGAGTGTATAAATGATAACTGATGCAACTGAATAATTGTTTGGTATAATGTACAGTATGCTTCTCTCCCTTGGACAGAAATAAAATGGCCCACCGAATGCAAGATGTTTGGAATATATATTCTACCACGTCTTTTCAGCCCATGATGCAGTCAATGAAAATACGCTGCAGATCTTAAAATTCCTTATAATAAATGTTAAAAGAACCCCATGTTACGGCTGTTTCTTTTCTAATTTTTGGATTGTAGAGAATACGGTGCCTTCATGTGACTATGATGCATGATGTCACTATGATATTTGATCGAATCGTTTCTTACAAATTCCAAATGCTGATAAGAATCAAGACATATATTAACAAAATGTTTGTTTTTTTCCAGAGCTGCATAAATCAAGGCGTATAAGGTCGTTGCCAGATGGGACACCAGATGTCAAAGACCAGTACTTATTGATAGGCAAAAAGGGAGTCAAGGAAAGTCAAGGTGTGCTATTTACAAATATGTCTACCTTTAAGGTTTTAATAAGTGTATAGCACTTTATTTGTCTCTGTTTTGCCTTTAAAGTTATACCAGCTGTAATTAAGTGTATACTATCCATTCAAACGTTTCTGACACGACAGGTAGACAAACACTTCGTTGGAATTATATAAAAGGCACACTTTGCGAGATTAGTTATGATATATATGACACATTACTCTTCTTTAAGGTCTTCTATTTTTTGACAAACGAATTATAATAATTCACCCTCTAACTAAAAAAGAGTTAGTCGGATCGGTAATGGGAACTGATACGCAATGTGTCTATTGGATCACAAGTACTGAAACACGTTAATTTATCCTTAAAGGTAGGATATCGGAAAGTAAAGTCTGACACAAATACTGAAACGTTCGATCCTATATATATTGAGACATAGCTGCAAAAATAACTAAAAAACATTAAATGTTGAACAATATTTTGAATTAAAACATCATTGCAGTGGGTGGTCTTTTAACATGGACCAGAACTGTTGGCTATACTTTGGACACTACTGATATGCACACATCCTACATCGGGGACCGTTTGTACTGCAGTATGAGGATGAACGAAAGGTTGGTGTCCTTTAAAAATTGGACATTAATCAATTGAGTGGTTTTCATTACAAATTATGGTTACTATCATTATTATGGTTTTATTTATTCATGGAATTGATTATTCCTTATTGTGCTTTAATTGAGAATTTGTCTTAGAATAGTTTAGAAATAATGCAAAAGTGACCAAAATTGCTTTTTTTTAATCTTTATGTGCATATTTAATACCCTAGAGCAACGCCATCACTATAATCGATCTTATCAAAAACCTCTATTTTAGAATAAAAAAAGTAATTTTGGTTTTTACAAAGACGTATTTTCATAATGGCGCTGACTGGACAGCCTCTCTCATTTCATTAATTTACCGTTATAATACGCCACAATTTGTGAGAAAATGAAATGGTAGGCCTACTTCTTTGTATCTTAGCAGGACGATGCAAAAGCTAAAACTGTATAGAGAAGGCGTATGTTATTATTGGCGCTTGTAACTATTTGATTTTCTGTTAATCATTCTTAACAACTGTGCGTTATAATGTAATTGCAATTTTATTATTTATAATTTTTCTGACTTTTTGTACAGGACGAGGCGAATGCTAAAACTAATGCATTCAGTAATAGAAGACGTAGAGCCAGACCAAGTGGTATACGTATCTCAAACATGTGATTCACCCATGAGTTTGTCTTTCTCTAACTGGGTATGTATACCGTAAATTATCTAAAAAAATCAATTAAACACATATTTTCAGAATTTTAACCCCTAAATTAAATACTCTGCCAATTGTTATAATCAACTTGTTACCCTAACCCACTGAACTCAACATATTGCAGTTCCGTAACATAAATAAAAGTATTTACATGGTAGGTATGCCCTGTCTTTTTAAAATTAAATATATGTAGCACGTACATGGCTCCATGCCTCCGTTATACATGTATGCTTCTTTTTGCATTCTGACACGACAAGCGAAGCGAGACCGAGAACATTACTGTGTTCCCCTTAATTATGACCCTGGCTCCCTCACCGTCTTTGTTTCCACCTAATTGTATTTGATGTATTTTAAAATAACCAAATATATAATACTATCACATCTTTGTTCTCAGGGTATAGATAGAGTTGACCAGAGAGAAGCAATTACTGAGAGCCGGGGACAGTTCGCAGCCGAAGGTAGGATATGCGTTCTTTCCTAAAATAACGAAACAACCACATTATTGCAACTTTTATTTTATCAGATTCAAGGAAAAACGTATCTAATTTAAACTGATTTAGAGATGTTAATGCAATACTCAGAACCGTACCAGTAACCGACAGGTTAGCAGACCACGCAAGGATATAAACTGATCCGTATAATTGCTCGCAAAAGCCTTTTTCCTATCAAGGAAGTATAAAATCACGAACGTAGATACAAGCAGTAACTGCCAAGGAAATGTATCCCAAAGTTTGTATAGGCATACCACGCACCTTTAACCTTCATTTGAAGAAGAAAGAAACAAAATACTGGAAATGTTAACAGTTTTCCTTTTGCATAGCTTGTACTGATCAATATTTTTTCTCTTATAAGGACATGGCGGGGATGACGTCCATATATATATGATGGATACGTAAGTACAAAACACCAGTTTAAGTCAGAATTACGGGCATGAAACCGCAATGAGAATTGTTTATTCAAACCCCGTTTAGGCTGTAGCTGTATTTTCAAGTAGTTTTCTTCTAAACTCTCACTAAGAATGATATTTATACAGTATAAACGCTTAGGTAAAAGGTCCAGCGTTTTTATAGTGTATTGTAACGTATTTTATGCTGCCTTTTTGAGGCATGTGGCAAAGTAGGGAGATGACTAACAGTACCGGGTACCTCTGCAAAAGACGATATTAACGCGGAATGCATGCAATCGTTTACTTGACTGAAGTCAGTTGAAGATTAATTTTTCTTATAAAAGAGTGTTATTTTGAATTGTGAAGTTAATAAAGTGCTGGCCATACAATAAGACATACCAAGGGCCATACTCGGACAAATAATCGTTAATTGCATAACCTAATCGTTTTCAAAATAGCCAAAGCGTCCGTCTCCGAGAAATATTGCTTGAACGTTCTTGCCAAAACCCTACTGAATGTCGTATATTTCAGCTATGGTTAGATATATCAATGCTGTAACACTGAATCATAACATATACTCATCAGCAGCAGCCAAAAGCCATGGTTTATAAAATATAAATTATATCATAAAAACACTTTATTGATTAGACACTTTTGATTGTGTGATTTATTATCATTTTACGTGTCTTTTTTAGAGGAATAAGGATGACTATTAACGAGCTAAGAGGGAGAGTACAGAGGGTAAGAAAATACTTTTTATGTATATAAAAGGAAAAGCAGGGGTGTCAAAATAAAATTGCCATTGTGATCGAGGACATTTAAGACCGATGTCGCATTTGTCAATGATTGGCGCACCTACCGCAATTGTGGTTGTGTTGGTAGTTTATTTTGCAAATCACCAGTATGTCATTTTAAGTTCAACAACAGATAATTAAATAGCACTATATATACCAAAACATAGATCGATATGTTTTCAAAAAAAGTTAAAATTGCTGAAACTAATGTAACACACCCTTATAAACTCATTCACACCTTCCCAACATATTGAAGACAATAAATTGATCACCATTCAAACAGAGCTTTGAGATAGAAAATGCTGTCCGTCTTTTCATAGGTGACAACGGGATTATTTGCTACAGAAGAGGACAACAACGGTCATGGTTCTTGGACTGCAGGTGAGATAATTGTGTCAATAATATCAGTTATACACAGGCAGAACGTGTCTACTGACAAATATATACCTCGCCGCAAAAAGTAACAAGAAAATACAGGCAACTCACCACAATTTCGAAACGCCAAACCCATGGCTATATTCAGAACATGTTTCTCCTTCCCTGTTTCAGTAATTGCCGCCGGTACCGTTCACGGGATCGCCAAGAGGGCCACGGTGTTCTCGGTAAAGGTGCTAGATGGACGACTAGGAGTCGGGACCGTTAGGTAGGCGAACGTTTTAAAGCACGAAAAGAGAGTTCTGTGGGATTTGCTGAGCACTGAGCTCTCACCTTTCTCGCCAAGGTACATGTATATACCCCAGCCGTCTAAAACATTTTGAATCTGTGTCCAAGATATAATTTGGTTTGTTATTACAATGTAGACTACAGTAGCTTAAACCACAACGATAAAGATAATTGTTCATTGAACCAGAAATCGTAGATGCAAAGATGGGTTTTGTATCGAGTGTCATCAGTTTTTATCCCGTTGGAAGGCTCTATATTGCCTGTCGTATAATATTGCCTGTTATATATTTTACAGTGGCGTGGTGGCGGCAATGGACGTGGTGATTTCTCACGCCCGGAGCAGCGGTAAAACAAGAAAGAGTGTAATCAAGTGAGTGGCAGCTACATGATCTCTCTCTTCTTTCTTTCTTTTTTTTTTGTAGCCATTTTCATAATGACAGAGGAACTAATGACGATCAAAAAGTTGGCGATAGCCGTTAAAAGTACACACTATGTGTCATGAAGTTACTTATAGTTCATAATACAACGGTATATACCACTTCTACGGTATATAAGAAGGGTCCAGTTCTAGTTCATATTACAAAAATAAAGATAATGTGCGTAAAATATTCTGATTTTCACTATACTATTGGCGGCCTTTCTCTTCAGATTTGCATGAAGAATAATGACACTATTGAGGGCAATTTTTGTTTTGATAAATATTTCTGTTTCTTTCCTCCAGTATGTCGCTGAGTGGTTCCTTCAGCAACGCGTTGAACACAGCCACTAATGATGCCTCGGAAGCGGTAGGTCATGTTCTCTGTACTTAAAACAACAAAGAAGGCGAATTTTTGGGTGATTTACAATGTCTAGTACATGTACCGTATGTGTCCTTTTCAGAGTTCACTTTCAAGAAAATCACTATACAAGCAGCTATGTTTTAAGAACTTTATACTTTAGAAGGAAGGCACTGTTAGTCGGTGACTGTTTGTATTATCTGAGAAAATTTTTAAAGTAAGAATGTAAAAAAGGAAAAATTGTTCTGTCCGTGTGGACGTTAGACCACACTAGATGGAAATCAGTTTGTCATATGATTTTATAATCCGTTCCATAATTACAGGGCATTACTGTTGTATGTGCAGCCGGCAATGAGAATGCAGACGCCTGTACCCGGTCCCCTTCCAGTGCGACTCACGTGTGAGTGTGCCTCCGCCATTTATAAATGCCATATGCTTTGGGTGGGGTGACAAGTACAAAAATGTTTCTTAATTCGCTTGGCAAATATGCATAAATATTGTGTATAAGTAGGTTTCGACAATTTTATTGTAATGCGTTGTGTACAAGGATTGAAAATGCTTGATATTGACTCGTTTTGCTCGACATACATGTACTTGGGCAGCTGTTGGAGGTAACGTACGTTCCCGCTGCGTCCTGTAGATACATATGCCATTTCAACACATCTGACGGCACTACGCGAAACTAAGTTTTTTCCTGTGATCTTTACAGGATATCCGTCGGATCAATTAGCAGAGCTGACAGGATATCAATGTTTTCTAATCATGGCAAATGCGTGACAATTTATGCACCGGTAAGATTTGGCATTTGGTTTGGTTGGTTTTGACTGCAGTTACTATTGTTCTTCAAAAACAATTATATTTACATGCACTGTAGTAGATATTTGTGTGTGTGTGACCTAGCTTAGAGCCAGTAATAGCTTTTAAAAAACCTACCATTACCTGTCTTCAGATTGCCTGATAGAAACTTTTGTGTTAAGATCCTAGAGGTACGCAGTTAGACTACAGAGGTTCGCTCATCATTAATTCTATATGCAAACGAAAACCAAAAAGGCTGATTTGCAGAATGCAAGTTTCTAAATCTAAATCCTGCCCACTTTTCGACAGCATATGCATGTATTCTTTGTTGGTACTTTTCTAGGGAGAGTCCATAACTGGTGGAAGCAGCTCTACTGATTTTGATCCAGTTACCATGACAGGTGAGGATGTAGCAAAAAGTTAGTTATTAACAGCCCATACACTCACCAATATATATAGTTTTCAAGTGGAATTTAATATTTACGGAGTTTTGTTTTTAAATTATATTAAGGAGTTTTTTTATCAATTACAGGAACTTCTGGTGCCTCTCCCATGGTGGTAAGTGTCGCCTCCCATTGGTAGTATATCCCTGCCAAATAACACAATCTTATTTAAAGTCATCTGATGCATGTCAGTCAAAAACCTAATCTATGTCTCCCGAAAAACAATTAAGAAATAATTCTGTAAATATAATGAAGTCTTTCTTTTTTAAGCTCTGTGAAATGTACAGTACATACATACGCATTCACATATATGTACATACCGGTGCATGTAGACGTACATGCATCTTTTACAATGTAAATCCTGTCGTTTACGTTTACAGGCAGGTGCTGCCGCCATTTATTTGTCTTCCAACCCGCCAGACACCAGTACCATGGGTATAAAGAGACATCTTTTAACAAGGTTTGTTATCAGATTCCAAACTTTCCCCTCCTTTTTTTTGCAAAACATTCTACCGTGTGCTACTTGCAGTATGGTAATTAATATATATAAGCAATTTCTGGTTGCCTGTGTGCACTTTATTTTTGCGGTTACGTTAGTGATCCATAGTCTTGGGTAACACATTGGTGATTTTAGAATGTCAACGTATATACCATATACAATGTACTGTAGTGTAAACGCCAATTTCAAATTGTGTTTCATCTGTACAAATATACCAATGGATGGTCCTGACAAACGTTAATTAACCTTTATCAAATTTCAGAGCTACAATAGGCAGGATAGGCAATTTTGATAGTAAAAGTGCGCAATGCTCAAACAGTCGCAAAAAGCGTTGGGTTGTCAATGGCTTTATAAATGGATTTGGATCATCAAACAAAGGAAATTCGCAGCTAAATAACTTTAACAATAATAACAACCGAAACCCAAGCTGGTCAAATGGAAATAGGTCACCCGGAAGGAGACCAAGCGGAAATAGGTCAGCAGGGGGCAGCCCATCGTTTGGGTTCATTCACAACTACTGGCTGAAGAGGTTCGGAAACATCTTTGCAATGCGGCCGACTGTTCAAACCACTGCTCCACCCACTACTACTACCTCTACAACTACTACCACTACTACTACTACTACTACTACTACTACTACTACTGCTGTGCCTACAACCACGACTATACCAACAACCACTACTCCCCCTCCTTCCACCACAAAGCCATTATCCATCGACGATCCGGCTGTGCAGGCCATTTTAGAAGAGGTTTCCGCGGACCTACAAAGATCTGGCGTTAATACAATCGCGGACCTGCAATATTACATAATCAACTCTCACAAACAGCAGAGCGTTAAGGACAACTTCCTCCATGACATCAGAGAAGATTTGGAACGAAACGGAGAGGCGAATTTGCATGTCGCTATAAATTTCTATGAATTGATTCGTCGATATTGGAGACAGTTTTCGATCTTTTACCGAAGCCCTAATGTCGCCACGACACCACGACCAACAACTACAACAACTCCTAAGCCGACGACCACTACCAAAGCAACAACAACAACGACGACTACGCCAACAACAACGACAACAACGACGCCAACGACGACGTCAACAACGACGACTGTGGCGCCCGTGGTTGATTCTATCACCACCCGACGGCCGCCATGGTTTTTCTTCTTTAGAAATCCCTTTTTCTTCCGGGCTCCACAAGCAGCACCCACCACGCAGCGACCAACAACGACGACAACTACGCCTACAACCACAACAACCACACCCACTACTACTACAACGACACCTACTACAACTACCACAACCACACCTACTACTACTACAACCACACCCACTACTACCACAACCACGCCCACTACTACAACCACGCCCACTACTACAACCACGCCCACTACCACCACACCTACTACCACAACAACTACGCCCACAACCACAACCACGCCTACTACAACTACAACCACACCCACAACTACAACTACGGCTGCAGTGCCGTTTCCAACATCAGAAAGTATGGAATGTCAAAATGCAATTCTTTACGTGGGCTGTTAAATGTGAAAGAGAATCGACCGACAGTTACATGCTGATATTTACCGTTGCGACGCATTCATTAATCTGATGTAGTGATGACTCTCATTTCAATGGGCACTCTTCACAATCATTGAAAAAAGAATATCATTCGCTCTTGTTATATTTGAGTTCTTTGGAATATGAACAATTATCATTAAAGCGGTCTTCATTGCTTTAATGATAATCATTAAAGCGGTCTTCATCGCTTTTGAAATGAACTCAAAGGGAAATGTCTTTGACTAGTTATCAACTTTAGTTACTGTTGGACTTCAAGTTAAATGAACGGAGAAGACGACTCACCATATCTATACTGAAAAATGTACACTACAAAATTCGAATTAACGTGATGATACTTTGCAGTTACATTGTACCATGGCATTTCTGTCGTGTGCAAATCACTGACAGATATATCCTTATACCTCAGTCTTATCCGTCCATAATGACGTAACTTACCGTGTAATATCTGGGTTTAAAATAGTCGAATGGGCGTGGCCTCGGAAGTGGCATATGTCCATCATCATCGTCATCATACGGTGCTCATATTTTTGTTGAAAGCTATGATAAATGATATTGTACCATGCAGGCGTGGCCGCAAAGAAAATCAACTGATACCAGAGTGAGATATACGAAGTGGACATGGCTTCCACAAAGGCGTGCTTAAATAATAATTTTAATGTTTAACAAGAAATTGAAGTAGGCCTAATGCTTGAACGGGCTACTTGAAGTGAGATGAAAAAGACTGTTTGATCTCTGTACAACATGGAGTCGAGTCAACTCGTGTAAGGGATGGTTGCCACCTTATTCAGAATATCCACCGCGTCGACTGTGTTATGGCAGCGCAATACATATATTGGTGACTTTTACTGATTCACTCATCATAACAACATGGATTATGTTAAGTTTGATAAGTTGAACAACTCAGAAATGTTATGTCTGCGGAGCTGACTTTGATCTGTTTTGACTGGTGATAATAAAATCCAATTTATTACAACAACATATCTCTACGTATAGTTCTTAATATAATCTCAAGCGTTCTGACATAATAGAGACCTGTTGCTTTTGCTTTGGCGACCACTTGGAGACGAAATTTGGCCAACTCTAGCAAACTCGGTACCGGTGTCAGTGGCTTTTCAATCTGAAAGAAAATCAAATCGATTTGAAATCAATATAATTATATTAATCTCATAGTCGCCCTACTTAGCCCGAATTGTTCACCATATTGAATGTTGCGCGTCATTACATATTAAGAGAAACGAACCGAAAAAGAGCTCCAAGTTATATATCTGTTTAAACATGTGTTTTACCCCGCAACCTGGAAATAAATCCCTTCACTTTACCGCTTTTAAAAGCGACCGCTTTCCTTACAATAAGTAGCGCTTTGAATGTCACAGATATAAGGAATGCGCACGTGTTTTTGGTCACCAGACATAAAAATATATCATTTCACAAAAATTAAACACATTTGGTCAGTTGGTGAATGAAGTCCAAGTCTATGTCACATCTAGTGCGTCATGATTACTGTGACTTATAGCAACTTTGAACTTGGCAATTCAAAAACTGTCAACATAATTCCTACATAATCACGGACAGCTATCTTGTGTAAATAATAAAGCAGTACATAATTCATTAGTCCAAAGCACAGGTGGGCATAGTCAATGTTTATTCTGACACCTGGAGTTCAGTAAAACCGCTAGCTTAAAGATGCTTTATAACATGCAGGACAAGTTCCTGCCCCCTTTTCGGAAATAATTTGACCGTGAATTATGCCTGTCAGGAAACCACTGCAATACCTAACTTACTGATCGTTTATGTAAAAAATAACCTGTTTGGATTAAACCATTTCAATATCAAACTAACATTTTTCTTACAAGTCCCTTCCCATCCCTTGTGGTTCTTGGCGAGGTCTATGAAATATGGAATATGGTACAGGGTACAGTTTTTAACATTTATTAAAATAGTCTTCATCTGTTCAATCCCACCTAACTCCCACTACGAAATGTTATTGTTACAGGTGAGTGTTGGAATTTGTTAGGTGCCTTGTCTGACCTTTCCCATGCTGCTAGGTTTAACTATAATCGCCATTAATGGCTAACTTTATGCGATGGTGACGGGCAATCGTTTTGATTTTATGGACAACATTAGTCTTAATGTAGCGTAGGTTAAATATTTTGTGTCCGCACTAGGCTACTGTGGTCTATAGGCCAGACTAATGTATAAAATGTTCTTAATGCCAAGTAAATGCCTTCTCTGTAAGACAATCCCTGTGTAATTTCATGGGGAATTCGAAGGTATGTTCTTTTCATCTTGTAGTTTAAATCAGTTTAAACCCTTTTCTCCTTTAATATTTCAACTATGTGTATGGGTGGCTGGAGAAAATTTTGTTTCTCGACGATGAATTATAAACTAAAAAGATGCACTGCAGTTGCCTTAATTGATTCATCGACAACAATTTACCTCATTGTTCTATATATTTGTATCTATTAAAGGCGACATATATGGTCATGTCTGCTTTATTGTACATGCTACTGGTTTACCTATCAATCCCTTCAACGGCCAATGGAGGTAGTATTGGGAACCACGCCCCACTATCTTCACTCTGGCCATCGGCCATGCATAGGTGGCTCAAGTGGTACCATGGACTCTTCAGACAGGATGCATGCGAGGCCAGACAAATATCACGCGACATCGCCTATCGTCAAATATTTGTGTATACTTATGAAGGGAACTGGAATTTAGATATTCAAAATTTTGCTCGCTTCAAGGAGCATCACAGTTGCGCTGGTCGAAAGGAGTAAGTTATTTTTTGTTTTGTAATGTAAAAGGCGGTGTGGTGTAACCGTTCCATATTTCTAACGATTTCATTGGTACTGTGCTTTTCGTATGTGTCATTGTCCACTGTCTATATTTAACCGATTTATTTTACTAATATAGTGGGTTGAAAACTTCTACATGTAGTTTCTAGCTATTTAATTGACTGTGTCGCAGGTTAATTTCTCTTAATATCTTCATGCCATTTATTTTACTCAATACTTGAATCTTAAGAAGCAAACTGTTTTTACGCCAACTTATCACATGTTCCTTCAGCAAACATGCAAAGAAAAATTGCTTGCTTATATCTCCATACAGAGTATTTCAAACATGTAGACAACAAAATACACGGTGATTATAAGGCGTACATTTGCAATATGCTTAAAATACCGTCTCTTATTTTCACAAGATAATGTATATATCCACTTAAAATAAAAGCCAAACTATCTTCCATCCTAGACTTAACCGTCCTCTAATGTCGTATCTAATGTCCTGTTGCAATCGTTCTGTGGTGAGAGAAATTGGTATTGTTTCTCATCACTTAATTATTATGCACAAAAATTGAGTTTATTTTTATATATGAAGATCATCAGAAAAGTCATAAATTTGAGGATCGGTTTGAATGAAATCTTGATATAATATTACTTGGCATAGCACAATAATTTAATAATCATGCGAACAATTTGTTGTAGTAACGAGAGTATTGTTGCCCAAGGAAGAAAACGTATCAAAATATTCGAGGAGCATTTTGGAATGAAGTTGCCGGCTTTAACTGACCAAGATCTCTTAGACGGAAAAGTACCATTGCTTGGAGGAAAACTAAGTTTCCATCCATACCACATCAACCCAGCAGCCAAATGTAGAGTTATCTTAGGTAAGATGGGAATTGTTTTTAGAAAATATGCATTTTATGAGGCCACGTGTTATAAGATAAACAAGAAAGAGGACTTATGAAGTATTTGTAAAATATATACACGGTAAAAGTAAAACAACTCAAAGAAGAAAAAAATAGCCCCATGTTTGACATTCTGGAGCAAAACGACTCATACAGGTACTTTGCATATGCAACCGAAAGGCAGCACCACTATGGCGTTTCATATGGTTTTATGTCTTTCTTTTCAGACTCAAATCGGCATGAGAGCCGGGCGTATAAGAACGTCCCAGTGTCAGATGCCGGGTGGATGGTAGAGGCCCTTCAGACTGTTAACGTTAGTGGTCCAGGATTTTCAGGAATTCTTATGCCAGGGTCTGCAATCTTCCAGGGAGAGTTCTTGTTCTATGTAAGTATCGGGGTCTATATGTACAATATATCAGAAAAAAGTAGGACCAAGCCAGATAGGATTGCTCATTTGCCGTGCCATTTTTATTTATCTCGCTTAGCTGTTTAAATTCACATTTCAGACATCTCGAGAAAACCCACACGGCGGGAAAGTTTTGATCCAATACGAGTCCAAAACACCCAGCTATGTGATTGAGAATGGGCGTTTGTTTCTCTGGAACCCTGAACTGTTTCATCCCGTGTACGGAAAGGGACGAGATGCCCACGTGTCTGAGCTGGACCCTGTCACAGGAAGATTTTCTGCTAGAGAGGTGCTGACTTTTTCACCAGATGCATAAATGAGTGGTGGTAAAATGGGAAAGAAGATAGCAGTCAACAACAGCAGAATGGAAGGGGAAATACATGCTGTATAGAAACGACGTTCAATGGATTCTAACCATTTGCTGGCCTAATATGAAAAACACGACACTGGCCAATAATTTGCAGTAATATGATCTATTATAACTTACAATGGTGCAAATTCAATACGGTATTCGTTCGGCTCAGAATTGTGAAAGTTAAAATATGTTAGATATTAAATTGTTTTATTTTGATGTCTTTATTTGGTGTTGGGAGTGAAGAAGAGGCCGTAAACAATAATTTTATTTACATACATATGTACTTACTTGGCTTATATTCACCAAAGGTATACATGTATGTTTCATTTTGCGTCTTGATTTGTTACTGCATGTGTATAACTGCGATATGAAAGAGCATGATGTTCATGTGTATTTTCTAAAAGCTTTTATGTTATGCGACCAATAAACTGGATAAATGCATTTAAAATCGATTTTATAGCGGAAATAATCAAGTATAACAACAAACAGTTTTTATAAAAACATTTCAAAAATCAGGGGTAATCATTCCGGTTCTTGGACTAGTAAAATGTATTTGAATAAACTGTAAAGCGCCAATCTATCTATCACTCAAGGTGCCGGTGAGATAGGAATGGTAGTCGTGGGAATAAAGTTTTGAGTCCCATGTGGTTAGTACAGGTTAGGGTTAGTTGGAGTATTGGGGTTAGAATATAAAGATTCATCATAATCGACGTGTGATCTCATATAAGAAATAAATATATTAAAAATGCATCTGTTAAGATCAACTAAAATTTATATAAAGCTGAGTAGTTTTTTTTTTGTCCCTGAAGAAGGCACCCAAGCTGAGAATCCGGGTGCTTTATACCAATTATAGTTGATATTAATAGATGCCTTCTCAATTAAATTTATGGAGGAAGTATATGGGACGGATATCAGCTATACAAAGTAAGGGAGAGCGAACTACGGTTCCTGATCTGGAGGACCTCCATCTCTGTCACATCGGGTCAGCTCTGACGTAGCTAAGTCAAAATGCCATTGGCCCGTCTAACTGCTTGCTTGTACACTTGAAGGACTAGATCAGTCCACGTGATCTCATGCCAGTTGTTTTTTTTAAACCGTTCACACTCTCAATATACACACTTCCTCTCGTGAGTGGTTCTCTGGCACCCAGTAGGTCTTTTTCCTCCGAGCGACCAATTACAATCAGGTTTTTTTCCAGGTCCCTCACAAAACGAAGCCGTCTGCTAGCGACAACCGCAGCTATACAGTAACAAGTAACAACGTTCTACCCAACATACTGAATTTTGCTTCATTCGCGGGGCTGCTACATGTACATTAGAATAGCAAGCAGAAGGTTAACCTAATTTAATGTTGTGTTTATACTATTTATTCCCAATTAAATCACTTGAGGTATCATTTGCATGGAATGTGGACATTATAACCACATCGCAGTAAATGTCAATATGCCCCTATTAGCATTGCAGCAGTCGGAAAGGCCCATGCTACTGTAGTGCAGTGTTATTAAGTGAAGATTAGAAATGGGCAGGTACTGGTATGTTATTTGTTTTAAAGGGCAGCATTTAAATCATTGGTTTACATTAGTATGTATTGCTATTACTACAATATACGCAATGTTTTGAATACATTTCAGAATTGATATCTTTCTGCCTAAATTATATTCTGTTGCGCATACATGTACATAGCAGCCATATAGAATTTAAAGTTAAATATTTTCCTATGTAACTGTAAATCAAATGACTCATTTGACTATATTGCTAAACGGCAATGTCTACAAATTAGGCGCTTTTTAATATGAAACAAGCTTAAAGTACAGGTATGGGGCCTACCGTAGGCCTACAATTTTGAAAATTATCTGATATATTTTTTACCAGACGAGAAACATTTATAGTGTTCACGTTGTATACACTACTTGTATACGGAAACCTCCCTACCGCTGGTTATGGGCATTGGTCTACACCATGGTCCTTTTATGGCTTGTTTAAATGGCTTCCCGGACTTAACAAACAACACACATGTGAGGCAAAATGTCTGCCGAAAAACAGTGAAGTTAAGCAGGCGTTGGTGCTTACATACAGTGGAAATTTAAATGATGTGGTTAACCCAGATTTTAATCTTTTCGAAGAACATCATAGATGCGCAGGCCGAAGCGAGTGAGTGGTCTTTACTGTGTTCTTATTAACGTTTCCTTGTAAATAGGAATGAATATCTAAAAATCAGACTGCTTAGATACAAAATGCCTTTGCTAAGCCAGCTGACGAAAAGGATTAGAAGAAAAGTTCGCTATTGAAATAAAAACAGTAGTAAATGGAAATTTTGTCATGTTTCTAAGTGTACTGTTTCCTAACAGCTACCAGTGTTCAGTCTTATTGTGTTGTGGTATGTAAAAACACTGCCATACAAGGTGAACTAATATTGTTTTAATCTTTTTCTTCTGTTGTTTAATAGAATTTCAGTTTCAATCAAAGCTTTAAGAAGTGTGATTCTTTTACAGCAACGCCAGTATAATTGCTGAAGGGAGAAAGCGCATCCAGATATTCGAGTATTATTATGGGATAGATTTATCCACCATTAAAGACCAAGATCTTCTTGACGGACGAGTTCCCCTCCTTGGCGGCAAATTGTTGTTTCGTCCATATCGCTTAAGCCCAGCGATAGACTGTAGAGTTATTCTCGGTAAATGCCGTTATCAACCATTCTTGTAAAAGTAATTAAGCTTTATTGTCATACCATCGCGCTATATGTATTACAATTTAGGTATTTCTGTGTGCTTTTATTGTAGGCCTACCTGTAGCGTCCTAGTACTTGTGTACGTAGTTTTAAATAGTTGCTTTTCTCGATGTTGTACATTTAATCCTGGAGGCAGGATTCAAGGCGTACATGTAAACCTACACGGTAGGTATAAGGTAAAGAGGCTGTGGGATTGAATTCACATATATATACACGTACTACCGCTAAGACCCGCTTGGCGAATAGACGGTTTAAATAATGGATATGCTGTTATTTCAGAGTCTAATCCTTTTGGCAGTTGGTCCTACGAGAACGTGATAGTGTCTGATGCAGGTTGGGTTATAGAGGCCATAAAAGACGTCAACATAACCGGACCGGGTTACAAAGGCTCAGTGTCTGCCGGTTCTGGCATCTACCAAGGAGAGTTTCTATTTGATGTAAGTGTGAATAAAAATCAGTTTACAAATCACTTCTGGTTCATGAAAAAAATCTCTGTTTTATTGTTCCTCTCGAAAATAACAGAGTATCAAATCTCGGAATATTATCATATTTTACTCATTTTCCTATTGTTTATAAAGTTATGTCATATAAAACCATGCAATTTATTTCCATGCACTTCACCGCCGAATTAATTTCTTAGTCTTTTTCTTCAGACATCTCGAGAGAACCCTTACGGCGGCAGAGTACTCATCAAATTTGAATCCAAGGAACCTCAATATATTACAAACGATGGTCGCTTCCTTATTTGGAAAGCAGAATTATCCCATCCTGTGTATGGCAAGGGGCGTACTGTCCATTTCTTAGAGGCAGATCCTGTTACATCCAAATTTGCAAGCAGAGAAGTGCAAACCTTCCCAATAGATGCATAATCGCTAAGCTACATTTTGTGATCGATGTACTTTTTAATACTTAACAGAGATTAAGTCATAACATACATTTAATTTTCCAGACGTTGATTAATAAATCTTATGGAGCTAGAAGTTCGATTTGCTTAAAGCTTCTCTCTCTGTCTCTCTTATTTCAGCACAGAGAGGTATTGGGGACAGTTTGGCACGTTTCAGATAATAATGTTCTTTTTAATCTTTTCTTCGCAAAAAAAAAAAAAAAAAAAAAAAAAAAAAACACACACACACACTAAAGGTCACATTACACGAAAGGACCAGTATACATACTGTCAAGGCATACTGATAAACACAGCAAATAAAAAGTTACAATACGCTTAACCTTCCACAGTACATGGACTGTCATAATATACTACATATCAAAGTACCAAAGTCACATTACACAAAATCTTAGAGAAAACGTTACTTTAACATTTAAAACTGTATATAAAGAATCCCAACAAACCTTACCCTGTGGTAAATGTTAGGTACACGTTGTCATACAAATGGGGTCTAAAAGTGCACGCTGGTAGTCAAGATATTTAATGATAATTATTAGCTAAACAAATATATAAATTGCTTTTTAAGATGTATATATATATATTTCTATTAAACATACAATTGCACACGGGATATTCGTTTTGAAAAGAATTTGCAATTGACTGTTTGGCTGTGAAATAAGTCATGATTAACATAGACATAGATTAACATAGATTAGCATACATCATGCATGCTTTATGTTTACTTTTAATAAAAAAAGTGGTTATTCAGTGTCACGACATCTAAATGAAATATAATTTCATCATTATTTTATCATATTGTGCAGCAGTAACCATTTATTCTTCCAATCAGAGCTATGTCCAAGAGCTTTTTCTGGTTCGACTGAGTTGATGACTATTTATTTATTTATTTATTATGAGTGTTGAAATTATGCTAGCAAGACCATCCGAAGAGAATACATAAATAAAAAAAAATCATGCGATTCAATTTCCTGTACAAACGAGTATAAACTCATAACATGGCAAACCGCCATTCAATGTCATCTTACAATAATATTTATCCACTTCGCCAAATAATCAATCCGGGAATGGGTAAAAAATTGGACTTTGTTAAAAACACGCACTAGTAGAAATACACAACGCAGAAAATAGAATGACAAGTGAGATAAAAAAGGTAAGAGCGTGTTATATACAGGCAGGTTGGCGGTCACTGTCTTGGACTGAAATTTACCTTACAATCGAATGTATATAAAACAAGTCCCAGGTGTGCTCATACAGANACATTTAATCCTTTTCTTATTTTGAAAAAAATATTATTCCGTTTGTAATGATGATTTATTTCAGGGTGTGTTTGGCAAATCGGATATGTTGAAATCAATAGATATTAATCTTATTTTTTTATTTTTATCTAAAATAAAGTAGCAATGAAGTTAAAATTTTGTTATTTTCGTACAGCAATGCTAGCATCATTGCCGAAGGGAGAAAGCGCATCAAATCCATTGAGGACCATTTTGGGATTGATATGTCACTGGTGAAGGACACAGATCTCCTGGACGGAAGAGTTCCCCTTCTTGGGGGAAAACTGTTGTTTCATCCATATCACTTCAGCCCGGGAGCAAACGTGAGGTTGATATTAGGTAAACTGCACATATTTGATCAATCAAGTAAGATAAAAATGCAACAAAACTTTTAGAGTAAAATATGATTAGGAATGAACAAGATCAATCGCTCTTCAACATAAACCAAAGACTATCTCAATAATAGTTTGCTGGAAGATTACATGCTACATATTTTTGTTCATGCTGCTTCTTTAGAGTTAAACTCCTACGGAAGCTGGTCTTATAAGAACGTTCCAGTATCTGATGCCGGCTGGATCATTGAAGTAATAGAACCAGTCAACTTAACTGGACCGGGTTACTCTGGCAGAGTGGAACCAGGGAATAGCATCTACCATGGGGAATATCTGTTTTATGTAAGTATAGTTATAATAATGTTTATTGAACACGAAATCGTACAATTGGAACATTTGATGCTGTCTTTCTGTGCGCGTCACTGTACTGTGAAATTCATTAGTAGATTTTGCGTCGAAATACATGCATAAGTTATGATCACAAAATGATACGTACATGTAGGCATATATATGAAAAAAAAACTACGTGACCTACCTTATATAAAAAGATGTAAGACAAAAATTATATGTACACGTAAGGGAGTCAATGAATTTTAAAAAGATCGAAATCATCTCATTTTGACACATTTCCAGACATCCCGAGAAAACCCTCGAGGCGGCAGAATTATAATCACAACCGAATCCAAGGAACCACAATATATCACCGGAAATGGTCGTTTCGTGGTTTGGAATGCTGAGTTATCCCACCCTCAATATGGCAAGGGGCGCACTTTCCTTTTGTCTGAGATTAATCATAATACATCCGAATTTATTACGAGAGAAACACTTATTTTTCCGCGGGATGCGTAATTGACTCAACCAAAAAGCTATGCAAGCCACTAAGCATCAACATGTACTGGTCCATGCATACGCAAGTCTATAAACAAAGAATATAACCACTACAGACCTCACTACTGAAAAAGCGTTTGAATGAATTAACAGCGGGAAAATAACAAAAATAAATCGAACCAGAGATATGCGAACCTCTGCACATCGAACACAATAGTAAGTTTATCCATCAGTAAAGTCAATTTCATAATAATAATCGAAACTAAGACTTTTAAGAAAAATCGCCGGCAGGGTTTGGAGTACTAAATCGTTTCATTAAATCGGCGTTGAAACAGTGATGATGGGTGCTCTGGTAAAAGATAAATTAGAGAAACTGATTTAGAGAAACAATTATGAGGTCACCCGTAAGATGACGTGTAAATGTTGATAAATTTAGTCACTGAAGACTGAATATATAATTATCACCCGAAACAATGTGTGTAATCCAGTAAATAAGGAGTTTTGGGAGAAGGGTGACAGTATCCTATGAAATGAGCTAATAACCCCAAAACCGGTGAGTTCAGAACAACTTCCAATTTAAACATGCTGTCTCAATAATATTCTACATGGTTTGTGGTTAATGACGAAAAAGTGATGAAGTTTGGTACTTTTGGCACAGATTGGCAGTTACAGACTAACTCCATCTTAAGTGATAGCTCAGATTTTAACTTCTTAATACAAAGATGAAGAACCAATTCCCCGAGGAGGGCATAATTGAAAAGTTAATTTTCCTGTCTTTCATCACTTCTTATGCAACCAGATGCCAATGAAAATCAATTAGACGAAAGTAATTTGCCCATCAATATGACAACTGCTTTTAACTTGCACGACTTCAACGACTTGCACTCGGCGTCAGAGAAACCCATTAATTGCGAAATGTTATGAAAGTTAATTTATTAAGCTAATTTATTAAGTTAAAAGATTAAGCATAACGAAACATCCAAACTTGACAAGAAGAATTTATATAAGAATAAAGTGTGGATAAGGTCATATGTATGTCAAATATTCTGAAATTAAAATAAATAAACAAAAATTATTAATAAAAAAAAGATAAAATATAAATTTAATCAGTTAAACATTCAATATTTCTCATTCTACTTATGAAAGGTGACTTCTAATAAATAAAGAGGCTTCAGTCTTCATTGCTACAAGATAATAACCAAGGCTAGTGACGTTTAAAGAAGCATTATAAGTTCGAGTAAACTAATGACAGTTATCATCTGTTGTCTGTTTCAAAGTCATAAGTTAGCTACCGATAACTATTTAAAGCACTCTTCCAATCATCACAACTTTGCTACCTGCTCGAATCAGCAAAATTTACTTTTTGTTATTGACAAGGCATACTTTCGTTGGTTGCAACTTTCCAATTCCAAATGGGGAAATTGAAAGTGCTTGTTACATCTTTCCTCCTGGTAATGGTTTTCCTTTGTCATTCAAAAGCTATCAAACAGATGTCAAGAGGAAAATCGACAGCAAATTTGGAAGTGGCAAAAAAAGTAAACCCACCTTTAATGAAAGACAAGAGAGGGTATCTTGGAAGAGGATCGAATGCGGAAGCTAAACATGAGGGGACCAAAACAAGAGCAGTGGTAAAAAGGCATATCAAACGGCGCCCCTTCCAAAGTTCTGATTTTTCTGAGCCCTGGAGACCTGGTAGGTTTCGGCGTCATTTATTGGCCGATGGCAAGGCTGATTTTCCAAATGCAACTCTGAATCAATCCGAAAATAATGAAGTTACACCTGCATCGAGCACAGAAGCTTCCATTAGAGCTAATACGAATCTAGCTGAGATTACCAAGATCATCCAAATTCCAAAACCAAACGTTCAATATTGTCTTACTGGAAATTCTCTCGGTGATAGGTTCTTCCAAATACAATGTTCCTGTGACAAATACTGCCACATGTTTGATGATTGTTGTTGGCTAACGGAGCGGGACTGTGCTTCAAACCACACAGAGCAAACTATTAACCGAAATATTACCCTACCTCAAATGAAATGCCTGAAGGCTCCACTGGCACATTCAAAGAACAACCTAGTTTATTTTTGGTTTGTCTCGACATGCCCCAAAAGTTGGCAGGATGAAGGCATTCGAATGAAGTGTGAAAGTAACAGTCCCGATATGACAGACCTCGCTTTACATTATACCCCTGTGTACGACGAAGTATCTGGACTCTCTTTTAAGAACATTTTCTGTACACAGTGTCACAATATCTCAGATATTAATCCCTGGAATGCCACCTTTGGTTGTTATCACCAAGGCCCGCTGAAATTCCAAAACGTTTCATCTGCAGATGAAGCCATTCGGGAGGTTTTGAAGACCGACTCAGATTGCTTCATCAACTACTTTTCTACAAGAAATTTGGCCATGCGTCTGTGTGCGGCTGACGAAAGTGAAGCAATGCTAGCAGAGTGTCCGACTGTAAGATACCTTGAATTATATTGGAAAGGTGTCAATACGGGTATACCATATGACGTACTGGAGGATCTGTGCTTTGAAGGACCAACTAATATTGTAAACTTGCAAAGCAGACTCTATAGGAATTTCTTCTGTTTTTTTTGTTGGGATGGTCATTACTTTTACGGAACAGACAGCTGTCAGAATAACAGTGAGTACAAACATCTATATATTGTTCTTGATGTATTTATCAATTTTTCTAAAAAAAAAGGATAAATGAAAGGCTTACCTCTATTTTGCAATCAGTTAACCCTTAGTGTTCAATTCTTAGGTAACAATAAGAGATTGAATTCCTTTTTTCTTTTTTTAAACATGTTCAAATATTCCCGTATGCGCTTTGTTTACTCATATGTTCTTTCTTATTCTTTTTTATATAATGAAGATAAAATTGTTCTCTCTCTCTCTCTCTCTCTCTCTCTCTCTCTCAAGCACACAAATACACACAAACACACACTCATGCACAAACACACACACACAGCTTACCTTTAGCATCTTGTACTGGAATTGGTTTTAAATGTCAGTTAAATGTTTGGCACATTTCCTATCATACATTGCCAGGGGATCCTGGATACGTGTACAATCCCACGGGATTCTCTTCATCTCTATCTGTTGGCCCAGTATTGGCTAAAGAAAACAATAGATACTATTGCAGAGTTTCAGAACACTCCCAGTTCAGCTCCGACCCGGTATGTATACTATATAGCAGTCACGAATTTGGCAATGAAATAACCACATACATTTTTTTAAATTTTATTTTATATGAAAATCATGCTTTTCATAAAACTATGATTGTCATTGTGAATAATAAAGACAATGTTACTCATTGCAAACTCTAGATAAAAGTTATAAAAAATACTATATACACCATATACCCTGTATACTCGGTAGGCAATATTTGAATAGTACAGTAAACACTGGAAATCCATTATAAAATTTGTTTAAAAGGATTTTTTGCCGTTGGGCTGGAAATCCGTAATAAAAAAATTTTCCTTGCCTTTGGATCTACTAGTACATATTAGTGCATTTTGACATTTGTAAAAAAAAGCTATGGAATAAAAATTCGCTGTTGCATTTATTAATATCCATCATGCAAATCTCGACCCAATTAGCCACCTTTTTCGTTCTCTTTTCAGTGTGCCAGTGGTAATGAAGACTGTCATTCTCAGTTTAACTACGATGTCATTCACGAAGACTGTAAACCTTTGCTTCAGCAATTTTCTGGGGTGCACATGGACATTGATATTATCTTTACATTCACTGACTATGAGAACATCCCAATCAATGTTCACACCAATTACAGATTTATTAGTTCTGCAATTAAACACAGTTTCAGTTATTTAGGAATAGCTGATGTAAACCGTAGGAAAAATATTTGTTGCCAGGCAGTGTTCTCCTCTCAACCATTCTCACAAATAGAAGTGTTAGCAAGTTTCTCATTAAGACTAGGAGGTAAACACGCAACATATAAATCTATTCAATTTGCAGAGGGGTCAATACGAGAAAATTTAACCAGCACTTTGCCAAAGGTTAACTTTTCCCTTGATTTATTTAATGGAAAATACAAAATAGATATGACCATGCGTGTTTCAAACGATAAATCTGTGTTCAAAACTGCGACTTGGTCGGAATTAGGTGAGGCATTCAGACTAGCAAATGGGGCAGGCTCTTCTTTATGCTCTGCTGTTGTTGTTTCAATAGCAGACGTTACAAACGTTCAATCTGATGCATTTAATTTTTATATTGAATATGCCACAGAAAAAGTCACCATTAACCGGAAACGTGTCGTTATTTTTGAGGGCAACATATTTATCTGCAGGCAGGGTATTGAAAAGTTCCTAGAATCTATATCCCAAACAAGAAATAAAACCATAATTAAATCAAGGACTGGAAATCTAATTTCCGTGACTATTTTTGAAATTTGGGCTTTTCCTGCCATTTCATTGGCTATATTTCTGGTCCACCTTATCTTATGTGTTATTCAGTCTGGTTGTAATAATATTGCAGATGGAATGATCATACACATCACAGTCATATTTCTCTTGGTTCAGTTATTCTCCTCCCTTCCAGCAATGATCTCCGTTAAAACTGATGGCACTGTGTGCATGGCTTTGATAGCTACTGCCCATTTCTTTTGGCTGGTAAGTTTTCTTTGGCTAGCAAGTATGTCCTTAACGGCATTACACGGCGTCACAGGCAGTCTGTCTTGGAGCAAAAGCCCAAAGAGACATCTATTGACATGTTTTGGAACTACATATATAGTTTCATTGTTGATGATGTCGGCTGGGATTGTGTCAGACATGTGGGATGTTGTCCCGGTGAAAATGCTCTACTGCCAAGGGACATGTTTCTTTGGTAATATCCAATCCTACATTCTTCTCGTAGTGGCACCTGCCTCACTGGCTGCATTATTCAATGCGGTGATTTGCATTGTTCTGGTTGTATATAAAATATCCGGAAAGTTAACTGCATATGCTGTTTATCCAAACTTACTGAGCATAAATTCCTGCTATAAGATGGTGTTCATGAGCTTTGGTGTAACCTTGACTGGTTGTGTGGGCTTAATCTTTGTAAGCCTGTCCGTAGCATCAGTTGGAGACTTTTGCTACTTGGACTCTGTATTTAGGTGTCTCCAAGGCATTATCATGCTGGCAGTTACTCTGGCCTTAAGAAACAACACGGTCCCCCCTTAATAGACACAATGTATTTGAATTGGAGAGTTTCAACGTAGCGCTAACTGAATAATAGCTACGTATAGATAAACTAGCATATCAATTATAACATGGCACAACCAAAGACGCACTCAAAGAGCATAGCCCTACGCCGAAGGAAAAAGACAAACATATTTTTCGTTCCCATAAGTCTGTGCTGTTGGGATGTTTTATTTATTTATTTATTTATTTATTTATTTATTTATTTTTGCATCGTGAAAGAATTGATATTTTAGTATAAAAATCGTTAGTTGAAAACATTAGGCTCGTGGAGGCGCTCTGTGGTTGCGGCGTTTAATAATGGGAATAAAAAAAACAATAAACCAGAAGGAATAGATACAGTTGATACAGTTTTTGGGTCACTCTCGTAATGGAGACTTGTGACAGTAAAATTTTGAAATTAAGAACTTGGAAACAGATTTACAGATCGTGTTTTTCTAAAAGGTTTTGGATGAGGTATTGGAAAAAAGGAATATTATTGAAATGCCCAAGAGAATTCACTATTTTGCTATATTAAATCACAACGCACATGACATGCGCTTTATATGGTTCATAACAGTGAATGTGTAAGTTATATCCCAATTTGTGATTATTTGAGTGCTAACTGTTAGGTACATTTAACATATTATAGTCAGAAATTCATTTTTGTCGCTGCGTGACCTCTGTGTAGCTATATATGTATTTGAAATTATCAAGGTAAACAAAAGACCTACAGGTATAGTTGATATGAACAATGTCTATATACATGTATATTCAAATTCAATTACTACCTAGATGATCAGTTAATTTAGACCGATTATCACAACTTGCTTTATGTTCTTGTCGAGTTTATCCAAAATTCAACTTAAAATTACTGTTACTTAATGGAGATGTGAACCCTGATAAGTGTGCAAACGCCCATGAATTGTATTACAAACGTAACTGATGGGTCACTTTTTATTTTACATTCATGATATCTACAGGTAGCGGTATATGTTAATTCAATATCTTGAAAGCAATTGTAAACAGGCCATGTGAACACCTTTTGTACGTTAAAAGATATAGAGGCAGATTTCCCCTCCCAACTGTAAAGGTAATATGCTCGAGTACATTATTTCATAATTTAATGTAAAGAAACAGATAATTGTCAGTCTTATATATATATGCACGTCCACGATACTTGGTAACAGCAATGGGTGATCATCTTAGAAAGTCTGTCAAAATATTCATATGCGTTGGATTGCAATGTGGGTGCTTTTTCTTAGTACAACAAACAATTTTATGTTTCCAAACATTGCTGTGTATTTTTTACTTTTAAATTCTTAGCCGAATATGACACTAAAACAGCGCTTAAATATGAGACACAGACATACCAGTCTCTTTTGAAGCTTTGCATTATGGAAAAGAAATCTCTTGTTTTGGTCATGTCAGGGATCATATACGGCACAAACGCTAGAGAAAAACAAAAATTACTGATCGTCGCAAATTTTGATAGGCGAGGAAAACGGGTTGTTGTGCGTTACTATCGTTTCCACTTTCAACTTCAGTACATGTACAAAGTATTATCGGGATTTAAATACATGAAATACACTCTGATTTTCATAAAACAACAATGTGTAAGAAAATCCTGTCATCTGAGCGTGTAATCACAGATGTTATGACTCAATCCGGTTTCGTTTCCTCCAGACTCGCACGACAACGAAACCACAGCTGGCGTGTAGTTTCGTTTCCCCATTCAGATGTGGCCCAGGGACTTAGAGTAAAGAGTGGAGATTTCCACTGATGACGCAATGACCCGGTCACATGCATATTAAATGAGACTAATTAAATTGGTTATACCCGTCCACACCTTTTGGCGTGTAGTTCACGAAAAACGACTTCATGACATCGCTGTTTAACCGCCGTTTCAGGATCGCAGCGTGCTTTCCCAACTCTGTGAAGTTAAGTGTACTCTTCTCTGATAATTTTTATATGTGTTTAATGTGATATTTTCCAAACTTATGAATATAAAGCAAAATACATGCATATTCTAAGCGTCCAAACCGTGCTCACAAGATCGGCGCCATGTTGCCCGTGTCTCATTGTTGTTACTTAGTATTGTGGACGTGCATATATATATATATATATATATATATATATATATATATATATATATATATATATATATATATCCCTCTCTCCAGGGATGCCCTTTATTGTCGTTAAACTGGATGTATTATTTTTGCGTGTGTGTGTGTGTGTGTGTGTGTGTGTGTCATGCAATTAGAGGAAACGTGACTCATCATGATACGGAAGTATAGCAAATGAGAAACATCAACCTTATAAGTGTCAATTTCCTCTAACCCTGATTACACATGAACACGTATTCCATCTCCTATTTGCGAAGCGCAAAATTGTGCTTATAAAAGCCTATTGCAATGAATTGGTTCCCTGTTTAAAATAAACGCTATGTGGATGCATCCGGCTTAAAATGAAGAGCCGTTTGAAGTTATTTTATGTCAGTTAAAAAGGGTATCTACATTTCGCTACCTTGATATTAATTGCACATTTGAGTTTCGTAAACAAAATCTCCAAACCGAAGATTGTAATTGAAATGAAGACAAATACAAGATGAAATATCCACAATATTTCAAATTTATGATGTAGCAAATGCTACCTATGTTCCCTTATATTGTTTGAATCATTACTTCTCAATCTCGACAATCCTATTTTATTCAGCGCCAACCCATGGGGCTAAAACGAACCCGGTACCTCCCGCTTACTATACAGATCGACTGCTCTACCGTCTGAGCTATCCGGCCTTTTCATCTAAATCTTGGCACTAAAATACACATACTTCACATTCCATAACAAGATTGTCTAAACAGTCCTTCTTCGAACCACACTCGTGCTTGACCTTGAAATATGAGTAAACCGTCGTTTTCCAGCAGCACTTAAACACATAATAACTGCAAATTGAACGTCCCAGTGGCCTAAACGAAGCAACCGGATGATATATGATGCATACATTTACCCCCTATAACACCTACCTCGTCTCAAAAAAAGATTTCCATGTCAAAAACGTCCAATTTGCGTGTTTCATCGGCGAGGTAATGGCTGCCGTTCAACGGCCTCTTCCGTTTTAACGGGCACAAAAGCCATATAATGGGGCAGCCTACCCGCACAACCATATACTGCCTTCCTACGCCGAATCTGGTCAAACGAGCAATAGCCTTGCAAAATTCTATTATTCCGTTTGTTACGATGATTTATTTCAGGGTATGTTTGGCGTACCGGATATGTTGAATGCTGAGTTACCCCACCCTCAATATGGCAAGGGGAACACTTTCCTTTTGTCTGAGATTAATCATGAAACATCCGAATTAATTACGAGAGAAACACTTATTTTTTCGCGAAATGTATAATTGACTCAACCAAAAAGCAATGCAAGGCACAAAGAATCAACATGTACTGGTAAACGCATACGCATTTCTATAAACAAAGAATGTATCATTACAGAATTTATTACTGAAAAGCGTTTGAATGAAATAACGCCAGGAAAATAACGAAAATAAATCGAACTGAGGATATGCAAACCTCTGCACATCGAACAAAATAAGAAGTCATTTTTTCCATCAGTAAAGTCAATTTCATAATAAACGTTTCATTTACAAATGACGCAATTACAATATTAAAAAAATGTGTAAAGTTGTAAATGCATTTTATATATTGCATTATTTTTTGTTGAAAAAGCAGAAAAAGATTAAGAGGTTTACCAACACATCTGGTATAAATGTGTTTCATTTGTATACCATTTTTTTTTTATCGAATGAAACTTTATATTGGATATAACACATATTGGACCTAGCTTATTTTCAAATTATCACGTTTGTTTAAGGATATTGTAACCCTTTATTATCATCCAGATACCAAAAATGAGGTTTTTCTTGCACGTAATTATTCAATAATGCATCTACCTTTGGATGATTTAAAACAATGAAAAACTCCACGAAAATATCAAAGCTTTAATCGTCAATTTAACGATTTCTATTTTGAGGTGATATAGCAATCGGTATGGGGCATATCTTCATCAGAGATGCATCAGTAATAATATTTATCAAATCGGTGTTGAAAAGGTGATGGCAGGTGCTGTGAGAATGAGAAACCGATGTTCAGTTTTTACCCAAAAACGCAATTATGACGCCACCCGTAAGATGATGTATGTGTAATTGTTGATAAATTTAGTCACTGAACACTGAAGATATATTTATTACCCGAAAGAAAGTATTAAGGCAGTAAATATAAGGAGTTTTGGGCGAAAGGTGACAGTATCCTATAAAATGAACTAATAACCCCAAAACCAGTGAGTTCAGAACAACTTCCAATTTAAACATGCTGTCTCGATAAAACTCTACGTGCTTTGTAGTTTATGATGAAAAAGTACTTTTCGACAGAAATTGGCAGTTACAGACCAACTCCATCTTAAGTGATAGTTCAGACTTTAACTTCTTAATACAAAGAAGAAAAACCAATTCCCCGAGGAGGGCATAATTGAAAAGTTAATTTTCCTGTCTTTCATCACTTCTTATGCAACCAGATGCCAATGAAAATCGAGCAGACGAGACTAATTTTCCCACCAAAATGATAAGTGCTTTTCACTTGCACGACTTCAACGAGTTGCACTCGGCGTCAGAGAAACCCATTAATTGCAAAATGTTATGAAAGTTAATTTTCTAGCACTTAATGACTTCCTGTCGCGCAATGGTCATTTTATGATTAAGCATAATGAAACATCCAAATTTGACAAGAAGAATTTAAAAAGTGTGGATAAGGTCATATATGTATGTCAAATATTCTGAAATTAAAATAAATAAACAAAAAATTATTAATAAAATAAACTGATAAAAAATAAATTTAATAAGTTAAACATTTAATATTTCTCATTCTACTTATGAAAGGTGACTTCTAATAAATAAAGAGGCTTCAGTCTTCATTGCTACAAGATAATAACCAAGGCTAGTGACGTTTAAAGAAGCATTATAAGTTCGAGTAAACTAATGACAGTTATCATCTGTTGTCTGTTTCAAAGTCACAAGTTAGCTACCGATAACTATTTAAAGCACTCCGCTGCTTCCAATCATCACAAATTTGCTACCTGTTCGAATCAGCAAAATTTACGTTTTGTTATTGACAAGGCATACTTTCGTTGGTTGCAATTTTGCAATTCCCAATGGAGAAATTAAAAGTGCTTATTACATCTTTCTTCCTGGTAATAGTTTTCCTTTGTCATTCAAAAGCTATCAAACAGATGTCAAGAGGAAAATCGACAGCAAATTTGGAAGTGGCAAAAAAAGTAAACCCACCTTTAATGAAAGACAAGAGAGGGTATCTTGGAAGAGGATCGAATTCGGAAGCTAAACATGAGGGGACCAAAACAAGAGCAGTGGCCAAAAGACATATCAAACGGCGCCCTATCCAAAGTTTAGATTTTTCTGATCCCTGGATACCTGGTAGGTTTCAGCGTCATTTATTGGCCGATGGCATGACTGATTTTCCAGATGCCACTACGAATCAATCCGAAAATAATGAAGTTACACTTGCATCGAGCACAGAAGCTTCCAATGGAGCTAATATGAATCTAGCTGAGATTGCCAAGGTCATCCAAATTCCAAAACCAAATGTTCAATATTGTCTTGTTGGAAATTTTGTCGCTGAGAGGTTGTTCCAAATACAATGTTCATGTGACAAATACTGCCACATGTTTGATGATTGTTGTTGGCTAATGGAGCGGGACTGTGCTTCAAACCACACAGAGCAAACTAATAACCGAAATATTACCCTACCTCAAATGAAATGCCTGAAGGCTCCACTGGCACATTCAAAGAACAACCTAGTCTATTTTTGGTTTGTCTCGACATGCCCCAAAAGTTGGCAGGATGAAGGCATTCGAATGAAGTGTGAAAGTAACAGTCCCGATATGACAGACTTCGCTTTACATTATACCCCTGTGTACGACAAAGTATCTGGACTCTCCTTCAAGAACATATTCTGTACACAATGTCACAGTATCTCAGACACTGATCCCTGGAATGCCACCTTTGGCTGCGCGACCCAAAGCCCACTGAAATTCCAAAACATGACATCTGCAGATGAAGCCATTCGGGAGGTTTTGAAGACCGACTCAGATTGCTTCATCAACTACTTTTCTACAAGAAATTTGGCCATGCGTCTGTGTGCGGCTGACGAAAGTGTAGCAATGCTAGTAAAGTGCCCGATGGTAAAATACTTTGAATTTATTTATTGGAAAGGTGTCAATACGGGTATACCATATGACGTGCTGGAGAATCTGTGCTTTGAAGGACCAACTAATATTGTAAACTTGCAAAGCAGACTCTTTAGGAATTTATTCTGTTTTCTTTGTTGGGATGGTCCTTACTTTTACGGAACATACAGCTGTCAGAATAACAGTGAGTACAAACATCTATATATTGTTCTTGATGTATTTATCAATTTTTCTATAAGCTTAAGCTTTCTATAGGCTTACCTCTATTTAGCAATCAGTTAACCCTTAGTGTTCTATTCTTAGGTAACAATAAGAGATTGAACTCCTTTTTTCTTTTTTTTTAAACATGTTCAAATATTCTCGTACGCGCTTTGCTTACTTATATGTTCTTTTTTATATAATGAAGATAAAATTGTTCTCTCTCTCTCTCTCTCGCACACAAATACACACAAACAAACACACACAGATACACATGCACAAACACACACACACACTCACACACCTTACCTTTTTGCATCTTGTGCTGGAATTGGTTTTAAATGTCAGTTAAATGTTTGGCACATTTCCGATCAAACATTGCCAGGGGATCCTGGATACGTGTACAATCCCACGGGATTCTCTTCAACTCTATCTGTTGGCCCAGCATTGGCTAAAGAAAACAATAGATATCATTGCAGAGTTTCACAACACCCGCAGTTCAGCTCCAACCCGGTATGTATACTATATAGCAGTCACGAATTTGGCAATGAAATAACCACATACATTTTTTTAAATTTTATTTTATATGAAAATAATGCTTTTCATAAAACGGTGATTGTGATTGTGAATAATAAAGACAATGTTACGCATTGCAAACTCTAGTTATAAAAATACTATATATCACCATATATACTCGGTAGGCAATATTTGAATAGAACGTGTGGGGATTTAAAACGCTTAGTGTTTCGTACAACAGTGTGCCTTTAATACACACCAAGAGAAGTCTCTTTTAGGGGCTTTTTCCCCATGAAGAAACTTCTTTATGCTCTACATAATAACATACTTAACACGATTATATATGACGATTCTTTACCACCAAGATGTCAGTGAGAATACTGCAGTTGAAAACTCTTATCCAGAGTTCAGAAAATAATACCTTGTTATTCATAATTCTACCAGCAGAGCAGAACTTCATCACTCTGTTTTGTTGCTTTGACTTCTTTTGCCAAATGACAATGGCCACCAAGATGTCAGTGAGAACAATACTGCAGTCGAAATAAAAAGCCTGCAGTACCTTTATAACTCTTATCCAGAGTTCAGAAAACAATACCTTGTTATTCATGATTCTACCTGTAGAGCAGAATTTCATCACTCTGTTGTTTTTATTGCTTTGACTTCTTTTTGCCAAATGACAATGACTTCCGCTTGTGTTCTTCGGGTATTGTCAGAAGATATAATAAAAAAAGGATCCGTAGAATAGAATCTTCATTTACTCGATAGCAATAAAGTGACCATCGATCAACCGTGTTTCTCTTTGTTAAAGCCCCATAACATAAAGTAGCACTGGAAATCCGTTATAATATTTGTTTAAAAGGGTTTTTTGCCGTTGGGCTGGAAATCCGTGATAAAAAGATTTGCCTTGCCTTTAGACCTACTAGTACATATTTGTGCATTTTTAAATCTGTAAAAAAAACCTATGGAATAAACATTCGCTGTTTCATTTATTAATATCCATCATGCAAATCTCGACCCAATTAGCCACCTTTTTCATTCTCTTTTCAGTGTGCCAGTGGTAATGAAGACTGTCATTCTCAGTTTAACTACGACGTCATTCACGGAGACTGTAAACCTTTGCTACAGCAATTTTCTGGGGTGCACACGGTCATTGATATTATCTTTACATTCACGGATTATGAGAACATCCCAATCAATGTATACACCAATCACAGATTTATTACTTCTGCAATTAAACACAGTTTCAGTAACTTAGGAATAGCTAATGTAAACCACAGGAATGATGTCTGTTGCCAGGCAGCGTTCTCCTCACAACCTTTCTCACAAATAGAAGTGTTAGGAAGTTTCTCAATAAGACTAGGAGGTAAACAGCCAACATATAAATCTATTCAATTTGCAGAGGGGTCAATACGAGAAAATTTAACCAGCACTTTGCCAAATGTTAACATTTCCCTTGATTTATTTAGTGGAAAATACAAAATAGATATGACCATGCGTGTTGCAAATGATAAATCTGTGTTCGAAACTGCGCCTTGGACGAAATTAGGTGAGGCATTCAGACTAGCAAATGGTGCAGACTCTTCTTTATGCTCTGCTGTTGTTGTTTCAATGGCAGACCTTACAAGCGTTCAATCTGATGTATTTAATTTTTATATTGAATATGCCGCAGAAAAAGTCACCATAAACCGGAATCAGATTGTTATTTTTGAGAGCAACATATTTATCTGCAGGCAGGGTATTGAAAAGTTCCTAGAATCTATATCCCAAACAAGAAATAAAAACATAATTAAATCAAGGACTGGAAATATAATTTCCGTGACTATTTTTGAAATTTGGGCTTTACCTTCCATTTCACTGGCTATATTTCTGGTCCACCTTATCTTATGTGTTATTCAGTCTGGTTGTAAGAATATTGCAGATGGAATGATCATACACCTCACAGTCATATTTCTCTTGGTTCAGTTATTCTCCTCCCTTCCAGCAATGATCTCCGTGAAAACTGATGGCACTGTGTGCATGGCTTTGATAGCTACTGCCCATTTCTTTTGGCTGGTAAGTTTTCTTTGGCTAGCTAGTATGTCCTTAACGGCATTACACGGCGTCACAGGCAGTCTGTCTTGGAGCAAAAGCCCAAAGAGACATCTATTGACATGTTTTGGAACTACATATATAGTTTCATTGTTGATGATGTCGGCTGGGATTGTGTCAGACATGTGGGATGTTGTCCCGGTGAAAATGCTCTACTGCCAAGGAAAATGTTTCTTTGGTAATATCCAATCCTACCTTCTTCTCGTAGTGACACCTGCCTCACTGGCTGCATTATTCAATGCGGTGATTTGCATTGTTCTGGTTGTATATAAAATATCCGGAAAGTTAACTGCATATGCTGTTTATCCAAATTTACTGAGCATAAATTCCTGCTATAAGATGGTGTTCTTGAGCTTTGGTGTAACCTTGACTGGTTGTGTGGGCTTAATCTTTGTAAGCCTGTCCGTAGCATCAGTTGGAGACTTTTGCTACTTGGACTCTGTATCTAGGTGTCTCCAAGGCATTATCATGCTGGCAGTTACTCTGGCCTTAAGAAACAACACTGTTCTCCCATAATAGATAAATGTATCTGAATTGGAAAGTTTCAACGTAGCGCTAACTGAAAAATAGCTACGTATAGCTAAACTAGAGTATCAATACTAACATGGCACAACCAAAGACGCACTCAAAGAGCATAAACAAACGAATTTTTTGGTCCCATATGTCTGTGCTCTATGAATGTTTTATTTATTTATTTATTTAATTATTTATTTATTTAATTTTACGTCGTGAAAGAATTGATATTTTAGTATAAAAATTGTTAGTTGAAACATTAGGCTCGTGGAGGCGCTCTGTGGTTGCGGCGTTTAATAATGGGAATTAAAAAAAAAAAAACGATAAACCAAAAGGAAAAAGGAATAGATACAGTTGATACAATTTTGGGTCACTCTCGTAATGGAGACTTGTGACAATAAAATTTTGAAATTAAGAACTTGGAAACAGATTTACACATCGTGTTTTTGTGAAATGTTTTGGATAAGATATTGGAAAAAGGGAATATTATTGAAATGCCCGGGAGAATTCACTATATTGCTATATGAATTCACAACGCACATGGCATGCGTTTTTTATGTTACATAACAGTGAATGTGTAAGTTATATTCCTATTTGTGATTATTTGAGTGCTAGCTGTTAGGTACATTTAACATATTATAGTCAGATATTCACTTTTGTCGCACCGTGTTGCACCGTGACCTCTGTGTGTGTGTGTGTGTGTGTGTGTGTGTGTATGTGTATATATATATATATATATATATATATATATATATATATTTGAAATTATCAAGGTAAACAAAAGACCTATAGTTTATATGAACAATGTCTTTATACCTGTATATTCAAATTCAATTACTACCTAGATGATCAGTAAACTTAGCCCGATAATCACAACTTGCTTTATGTTCTTGTCAAGTTTATACAAAATTCAACTTACTGTTACTTAATTGGAGATGTGATCCCTGATAAGTGTGCAAACGCCCAAGAATAGTGTTACAAACGTAACTGATGTGTCACTTTTTATTTTAAATTCATGATATCTACAGGTAGCGGTATATGTTAATTCAATATCTTGAAAGCAATTGTAAACAGGCCATGTGAACACCTTTTGTACGTTAAAAGATTTAGAGGCAGATTTTTCCTCCCAATTGTAATGGTAATATGTTCGAGTACAGTGTTTCATAATTTAATGTTAAGAAACAGATTATTGTCAGTCTTATATATATGCTGTATTACTATGATATATTTCTTGTTCAATTTCTTTATTTATCTTTATTTATATTTACCTTTATTTATTGCTTTTGTTATCAGCGGTGTTGTTATTAAAGTGAATCTGGTATTTCGCCTTATGACAAAATAATGAAACTTAATTTCAACAAAGTCTTGGCTTACAACTTCAGCTGACGGTGCCATAATCGAGAATGGTTAGGCCAGATAAAAATGCTCTGATACAAATAAGACTATAATTGTGCACAATGGTAGACTAGAAAAAGGAAAATAACTGAAGTTATTCTGATCGGTTTTATCGCCTTGGTCTTAAAAGAATTTATCTTTTGTCAAACGTAAATGAATGAATGCATGTAAACTGCATGCATAATCCAAGAACATATGTATTTTTATTCCCACCTTCGTGACTCGCCTCTGTCATTTTTGTTTGTCAGCAAGATGGTGTCAAAACCCTGATGAACCTTATCACGGATCATCACCAGATCAATTCTAGAATACCCCACTTCTGAATCCGGTACATTTAAACTGATTTTGGTCCTCTCTGCATGTAGATATAGCTCGCTTTCTTCAACAACATAAACAAAATAAAGAAGATCCAAAAATAAGGGGGTGCACTCCAAAACCGTACATCAATTAGAGAAGGTAAAAATGCGTTCTTTTTTCAAATAACTCAAATCTCATATAAGAAATGATATTGAAGGGACCGATACAGTGCTGTACATGTAGTGGTTGCCTTTCTTCACTAATAGTGTGTTAGTGTGGCGTCATTAGTAACGCTCTCATAATTCACTATGTTCCGTCTGGGTGTTCTCAACGTGAAAATGCCAAGCAGTAGATATGAAAACAAGGCCGTTTCCCACGTAAACCTCTGTCCAGGAATATCTTTCATTGTCGTTTAATTGGCTGTATTATTTTCCGTGTGTGTGTGCGCGCGCGTGCGTGTGTGTCATGTGATTAGAGGAAACGTGACTCATCATGATACGGAAGTGTAGCAAATGAGAAACATCAACCTAATAATGGCAATTTCCTCCAATCCTGATTACATATGAACACGTATTCTATCTCCTATTTGTGTGGCGTAAAATTGTGCTTATTAAAGCCTATGCTTTGGTTCCCCGTATATGATAAACGCAATATGGATGCATCCGGCTTAAAATGAAGGGCCGTTTGAAGTTATTTTATGTGAGTTGAAACGGGTATCTACATTTTGCTACCTTGATATTGATTGCGCATTTGAATTTCGTAAACAAAATCACCAAACCTAAGACTGTTATTGAAATAAAGACAAGTACAAGACGAATATCTACAATTTTTCAAACACATGACAGCTAGTGCTATCCATGATGTTCCCTTGTTTGAATCATAACTTCTCAATCCCAACAATCCTATTTTATTCAGCGCCAACCCATGGGGCCAAAACAAACAAAGATATACCAGGTAGAGCTTTAAAAATAGTACGGGGGTCTCAAAAAGAAGCAGGTTACAATGTACCAGTAGCACTTTTACTCTTGTCAATAATTTTGTGTTTCTATACAAATAAAAAAACACTCTTGGGCCCAAAGGATTTTTCTGAACCAAGAATGAAGATTCACTAATCGCCACCTTGAATTAACGGTCATTCTTGACTGTATTGCATATAGTTACCAACTTAATCTTCGTGTATCTTAAGGTACAAACAGCGTATTTTCAGAGCATTACATTGTACGCCATGATCACGTGGAGTCCTTAAATCACATTATACATTTCATATACATGTGTGGCTTGATGTAGCTGCTGTTTAAGAACAAAAAGGTCACCGTGGGCCAATTTGCATTACCGTAATAATTAATTATCTGAAAATGCTGGTATATCGACATTTAAGCAATCTGACAAAGTTCCATACTTAATCAATAAATGGACTATTATACTCTTACATTGCAGCTGGACTTGTAAGTTTATTGACCCACATAAACTCGCTTCAGCATTCAACTAGCAAATATAAATTAAAGCACCAAGCCCAAACCACCACACAGCACACTACTGCGAAGTGAACAAGACGATTGAGAGACGTGCTCAGCATTCAACTGGTTGTGTATGTTAAAAATGGTGTAAGTATTAGTTGTCCCGAAGTAAAAAAACAGATTGGCATTAATGTAGATGGTATATCTAGAGCAGTACAAAAGGAAAATATGGTTGGTGTCATTTCAAAAACTGGTAAAAATGAGTTGGCCTGAAAATGGCGCATACTGAAGTGTTGAGAAATAAAAGGACAACTGCAAGTTAGTTTCAGGGCTGTCGAAGCTTATGGATGCTCTCTTTCAGATAAAAAAAAGCAAGTATCATATACACGGCAGCTATTTGTCGAGAAAGAGATACATTTTTGGAATTTGTTCCGTAATCGAGTTGATATATCAGCATGGCATTCTTTTACTGTCCGATGTTAACAATATGTCTGTTTGCTCTGCAGGATGCTTCTATCCCAAGTTACTTTTGTTATCATGGTGTCTCTCGTTCTCTGGTCTGGTGGCAGGGCCCGTCGTGGTGGTAGACGGGGTCACCATTATTCGAGTAGAAGCAGATATAGACCTGGATCCTTCGGTGTCTGGCACCCTTCGGGACAATGTGATGTCTCACAGCAGAGTTACGAGGTGTACGATCACACATTCGTGTTTATTATGGACGGAAAACATACAGGAGAAGAATTGGACCCTGTCAGATTCCTGAACCACCACCGTTGCGCTGGGAGACTCACGTAAATTTTTAACTATTTGTTAATTTCAGTTTTTCGGTCACTGTAAAATGCCATCATATAGCTGTTTGGAGACAGAGCATACATCTACAAGTAACAACGTTACATTAAAGGACTTAAAGATAGGTAAAATGTTAAACTAATGACTTGTAACCTGAGTTTTAGAGCGTGCTAGAAACTTACCGCTGTTAGTAGCACATCTGTACCATATCCAAAGTACTGAACGGTAATAGTTGGCGTGTAGTGGCTAAGAGGAATCAAAAGGTGATATTTGGTATTCACTTGTCTCTGTAATACATTTTACCCATACTTGTTACCTAAACATAAATACATGAGCTTCATAAATCGATAGCATATTTTCGAACCAAATTTTGGTCACTGAACGCAAAAATAAATTAACACACCTGGAGTACTGCTGGCGTTTTTGTTTCCAGATTTAATGGAAATAAATCGAAACAATATTGAACATATTCTTAATGTTGAATGGTTGAATGTAACACCTTAAAATCCTGAGGTTGATAAATTATTTGCAGCAACGAAAGCATTATAGAAGAAGGGAAAAAAGCTGTCCAGTTCTTTGAAGAAGGGTACGGCCTCGATCTGTCTAACGTCACGGATTCGGATTTTATTAATGGACAAGTCCCAGTTGAGGGTGGAAGACTGATCTTTAAACCGTTCATCGTTGACCTTAGTGACAATTACAGGCTAATCTCAGGTGAGAGAGAGAGAGAGAGAGAGAGAGAGAGAGAGTGAGTGAGTGAGTGAGAGAAAACGTCCCTTTTTTGGAAGCAAAGGTGAAACAACTGTGTATGGTGCCTGATTTTTTACTTAGCCCATCATGCCCATTTTCTAATATTTATGCTTTGTATAGTTTAATTTGTATATTATTATTAAATTTCATCAGAAACGGACCGTTATTCCGGCAAATTGCACAAAGATGTCCCAGTGTCTGATGCAGGGTGGATGCTGTCGGTGGAAGAACCTTTGGATGTGAACGGAACTCTGTTTACCGGACGCCTGGGATTGCCAGATACGTTTATTTTTTATGCTGACTATATCTTTCAGGTAGTGGTTGTGAAATTCATGTTTTGCGTAATTATGGTAATCTTAGAGGATAAGAGTATTACCCCATTACTTTAAGCTTTTTAGCTAGGAGATAGGCCCTAAACTGATCGAGAAAAATAACCTAAGGTAAAAGTGACTTTGAGTGTTTGAAAAACATCTGGCAGAGCACGAGATGTACTGGTTCCACTAAAAGAATTAAAGAAATACAAAGCTTTGATCTGTGTTTGATCACGCTTGTTTATACACTTCAAAGTGGCCCACACCTACCGAAGCCTGGGTTACATTTGCCTGAATTTGGCCAGCTGGGTCAGAGGAGGACTAGACATATTATCACCGCCTGTTGGCATAATTGTAACCCGGTGTAAAGAAACTGAAGGTCCGTGTATCAGAAAGCCCGTCCTCCATTCAGTTATTATGGTTAGGGTTAGCCTGGCCTAAGAAATCTAGGGCGAGGCTTCCCTGTACAAATGAATGAGAAGCTTAGTCTCCATTATGGGGGACTCTCTGTCACGTTACACAGGTTTTCTTACACCCTGAACCTCGAACATGTTGTCATGGGATACGGAATTGTGACCGATTGAGTATTTACTCAGTCTTATGAAAAAATATTTGAATATTAAAATACTAGTAAAAAAATAGAGCGGCCACTGACGATTGCTCTGACAATTCTGTTGGATGATTGTTCCATAAATCCATTCGCTATTTCTACGCTGCTTATTCGTTTTGCTGATGCGCTGGAAAGAGTGATTTCACACGCTGATAGTCGATTTCACATAAGATACTCAAGCGTTTGTCTTTTGCGCTAAGTGTGACAGCGTCTTAACCTAGTCTTCAGACATAGGGTTGAAGCTTAAATGTACAGTATAAGGTTCGTCACAGTGCTAGTATACGGTTACATTATGCATCCAGGTTTAGGTTTTCTTTCGATCATTTTGAGAATTTGAGCAATGTATGAGAATTTGATAGATAGATAAATATACAGATGGATGGATGGATTGGCAGACAGATTGCGTTATTTACGTTTTATTGCTTCATATTTTAATATATTAAAATATACGACATCAAAACAGTGGTAATCTAGCCCTTTTCATTTCAGGCCCATTTTAGAAAAACCATTATTCACTACGAGTCTCGGTACCCTAGTGTGGACATAGGGGGGCGGTTCCAGTTCTTCGAGGCAGCCCTGTTCAGTGACGAGTACGGGGAAGGGTACACCACTAGCATCTTTGAAGTAGAGCCCGTTACACGTAACAAGCAAGGAAGAGAAGTGCTGACGTTTCCTAAACGGAAAACAAACTAGCCGTCTTGAGTCAGTCTCCGAGTATGACAGATGATAGATATGAATTGAACTGAATTTCGGATTCACCTCTCGTTTGCAGTTTTTGAACTGTCAAAAAGTTAGTACTTTAAGTAATTTTGTCTAATGAAAATTCTAAATGTCACATGAAGTCATTTAAAGTGATAGCGAATAACCGACAGACAGAAGCTTGGGCCCTTTTCTGGCCAAGAATTGATATAAAAGTGGTTCCGCCCGGGATCGAACCGGGGACCTTCTGCGTGTTAGGCAGATGTGATAACCGCTACACCACGGAACCGCCATACTTTCCTAACAGAAACTCATTTTCCCTCTATAATAAAATGGGCTCATTATGTGCCTGACCAAAACAATCTGGTTTGCATTTACATATCTCAATAATACAATGCAGATTAGACATAAATGAAAGATGCATATTAAGCGATTACTTGAGTCAAATTATCGCAGCTGGCCAAATGCCGCTGAGGTGTTTCAATTAGTATGGCTTAAAGAAACAGCACAGAGTTCCATTATATTATTTCTCGAAAAGAACCGCCTGCACTCAGCACGACACCGACAAGAGCAGCTTTGCCGAAACAGGTGCCCTTGAACAATGATTTCGGTGTAACGTAATTGAAGGTCCGCCCTCCATTTAGTTATAATGGTTAGGGTTAGCCTGACCTAAGTGGCTCAAAATATAGGGCGAGGCTTACCTGTGCAAATGAATAGGAAGCGGACTCCCTATCATGGGGGACTCTTTGTCACGTTACACCGACTAAAGCCAAAATTGTCCTCATGTTCACTTTGCGAAAAATATTCTCTTCGATAAAGCCTGATCACCACGAGTTTCAGAGCATTGGCGGACTCTTGTCTTGTTTGAGCTTTTTTTTTTTTCAAATGTGTTGCGTATGCTTGTTAAATATAAACCAGTTTCTGACTGGCTGAAACGTAGGTCAAGGTGGGAGTAGAGCAAACACGTACATCCTATATAACAACCTACGAGTAATTTTGAAGCCCAGGGCAATATTCAATATATTTATACATGTAGAGTGCAAGAGACCAAATTATGTATTCAGGTAATTTTTTCTTCCTTAAAGGGATAATAACTGTTCGTTTTGGCCAAAAAATGAATTTTCCTAGAGTAAACAACAATTTTCCCATACTTACCAATGGTAAATGAATCCATTTCTACATTCAAAGTTAGTCTCTGTTTTTTTTTTTTCTAAAAAGTTTTTTTTGTTATAATCTCTTAAGAGATTTTAACAGAGTATAGCCACCAATGGAGGTCACGTGCTCTAAAGACAAGCTCAGATATCAGAATAATAGCTATAACTGCCGTTTTTGTGGTAAAACAGAATATATTATATTTCCATGAGTTATTCACAATGTTTTTATTGTGAAATATAGATCTCATACGAAGAGTTATTATCCCTTTAATATGTAAATCGTCAGCAAATTATATTTGACCGATTATTAAGGTGCGGTTGTTTAAAATGGGGAGTCAAGGGGCTTTCACAATGATAAGTGCTTTCTCTACTGAAGAAAATTGTCGTTTTGTCCTTTCAAAATATCGAACGACCAATAGAAGAGTAGAGACGACACAAGTGGGACATCCTGGGCAAAAAAAAAACATTCTTCTTTAATAAGATCCAGTCTTATCATCTTCAATGATGCACAGAATTCAATTTTTGTCCACGTATTTCTTTTTTTAAGATCAGGGCATTTTACAAATAAGTCGATCAAGTCTGTGAGATTCCAAATACAGGCTAGACAGCAAAACTTAAAAATATAAAGACAGCAAAAAAAATAATAATAAAAACTCCTTGATAAAGCTGGATTTGTAAAGGGGCCTTCCTTTCTACAACTGAATATGGCTCGGCGTCCCAAACAAACAAAAAATAAATAAAATGATCAAATAAAACACAGGCAGAAACAAAGAAAAAAAGCAGTAACTTTCGTAAAAAAAAACAAAAAAAAAAACCAAAAAAAAAAAAAAAAAAAAAAAAAAAAAAAAAAAAAAAAAAAAAAACTAGTAATATACAAAAAGAACCTGCCATAGAAAGACCCTCAGCAAAATTTGAAGTAAAACAAAAATGACAGTTCTGTACTAAATCAGGTGATCGTTGACAAAATACATCCAAAAATCAACGACCTTTTGAAAAATAATTCCACCTTGCTGATTTTCTGGAAGCTTTTTTTTTTCAACCAAAGAATGCTACTAGTACTTAATAAATTTAAAATAAACAAAAAAGTTTGGTAATTGTTTGGACCCATGTCGGGAACAACACGGACAGACACAGTGATCAGAACATATAAATCTGCACACTGTATCTGTATATAAGCTTATCCAAGATCTGAGGAAAAGGAGATGGCTACAAAAATTAGCTAGAATATTACCGGATAATATTTATAAAACCTGAAGCACAAAACTTTCACAGGAAGCTATGGCAGTGAATTCCAAGCAGGTCTGTCAAAAAATGAAAATTGACTTGGTAAACAAATCTACATTGAAAATATCCCCTACAGTAACAAGAAAAATTAAATGCATTCAAATTCTACTTTTTATGGAATATTTGATCAAACAAATGCCTTTCAATTCTGTTTTGTTCATTTTCTATGCACAAGTAATAATTACACACGTACTTGATAAGTGTAGTATATACGATTTATATAAATATACTTAATACAAAAGATAAATTACTTTAAACATGAAACAAGACAGCAAAGCCATAAAGTCTTATATTACCATACCATTCAAAGCACTCAAAAACATCCAGAATAAATTAATATGGTTACTGTACATGTCTTAATTTGTTACATACCTTACACTACAAGTTATACGAAGATTGAACATTAATACAATAAATACATATATCTTCAAAACAAAAGACTTTAACTACCCACTATCAATATATGTGATAGGACAACTGGCATTGAAGTTATATGCAGATCCAGTGAAGTAAATAAAGGCTATTTTCAGGTTTAGGTAAGGCACAAAAGGAGAAAAGAATTGGTATAGACAATTCTTCCCCAAGACATAAGTTGCAAATAATTAGGAAGACTAGATATGACAAAAGTCTTTATTTTACTAAACCTGATCAAACACATATAATTTATCGATTGACAAGAAATTACTCAAATCAAAGAGCACTTTTTCAATTTTTCCTTGTTTACTGAAAACATTTCACCATACAATTTCATTTTTATGGACTTGTAGTGCTGTCATTGCACAAATGTGCCAAAAGTGCTGTTTATGGTGCTGGGATGTGTCCATAAATCATGGTAAAGTTTATATTTCTTCAAATGTATAGGAAAAGCCCATAAGGGATGAATTCCTTTCAAATACTAAGACATGATCTTTACCTGGTTATAATAATTACTTTTATGTATAATAACAAAATTCAGCAGTTATTTCCTGGCACTTATGGCTAAAAATATCACCTGTGGTAAAAATATAAGTCTCTGACCCTAATCTGATGACAATTTTGCATATATTTTTGCTGCCTTTAACATAATTTCTGAACCAGCAACACATGTACTCATCTTCTTATATTTTCCTGCAGTGCAAGTCAAATATCTAGGTCACTGCTAAATATAGCTGTTTGGGTGGGTCCTACTACTTTATTTTTACTTTGGCATTATTTGGCGGTTTCCTGTTCATTTCACAGATGTAGCTAACCCTACATCTTTAGTCCTTGCCTGAAATATCATGTTTAACTTCAGATCTAAATATTTGAGTCTCTTTACTGTTTGCAACAGGTCCATGTGATCTGTCATTTTGCCAAGTACACGAACTTTGTTCAGTTGTCTCTAACCTTTTAGATACAGTCCGTTTGTTGGCCTCACTGTCACTTTTTGTGCCACCCTCACTGTCAGTTCGGTTTTTAGGCTCTCTGTTCCCGTAGGCATTGTATGGAAGAGTGTAAGTATTGCTCTCTTCAGTTTCTGCATTGTTACCATGCAGAACAAACTGCCAGTGAGCTTCCATTAACCTCCTACAGGCAGCCTCATCTTGGAAGGGATTCTCAGGGAATTGAGATTTCAGCCATTTTCTTTCCTGAAGTAGATGACCAGTAGATATGTAGGATGATGGACGTTACCAGTCTGCTTCTGATTACATTGTAGCATCAAAAACAAGGACTGGGAGGTGAATAGTAATACCACAAATGATGTACAAAAGTTAATTTTTTTTCGTTGCTATGAATTCTTATCATGTATGAATATTGCATACCAAACAGTACTGAATTAAGCTACAAAATATGACCACAACTTGCTTTAATTTATGGAAGAGACAAACTTCTTACCTGTTCTAGCTGTTCCTCCTCATAGTTACCAAGCTGTCTCTGAAAGCCAAAGTTTGGGTTGGCACACTGGCGAGCCCCTCTCACTGCCTTCAGGGTGTCCCTCCAACCAAGATTTGTCACCGTCATCAGATACGCCACTGTCACTGTCACACTTCGCGACACACCTGCTAAGCTAGAATGATAGTATATAACATTAACATCAGCTAATACAATGCATTATCACCAAATATGAAAAACTAGAGTCACTTAACTAAGAGACATATTGTATGGAAAATTTGTTTAAGTTACATTCAATTTCAGATATCACCAAGCAAAAAAATCTGTTCCACAAGATTTGTTCAAGATAAATGATAAGGTGAGTTGATAATAAGATGACAAGTTACATGCAGTCTACCACAGTCAGAATGACTACTGCAATTTTCAGTGTAACAATAAATTTTTTCCACTACTTCACATTGATTTTGGCTTAAAATAGGATTTAGTAAATAAGAAAAAATTATAAGACAGTTGAAGTAAACTGTTTACTACCAGTGAACTAGCACCGATCCTCCTGAGAGTCTGGCAGCATGGATGAACTCATTGCACTGTCTGAAGAACTGACTCAGGTCCTGAGCTGCATTGTCACTTGCCTTTATACACAGATACTCCTTGTCCTGAAACACAATAATAATAATAATAATAATAATAATAATTCACAACTTGTAAATTCCAAGAAATACTGAACAAGTATAATAATAATAATAATAATAATAATAATAAAACATGAGTTATAAAAAATTAAATACATACAGTAACTTGCAAATGTTCTAAAACATTGAATGATACAAAGACCATATAAACAGAAAAAGGAAATATTATGCTTACAGTAAGACAAAGTCACAACAATCTCAAGGTCTTTGCACTCGTGACTGCTACTACTTACATCATGTAACTTCTTGGCCATGTCATGTATAGACAGAATATGTGTTATGTTATTACTGTCAAGCCGTTTACGATCTTGGGCATCTCGGATATTACCCACATAGAGCCCTTCTACAATCTGAAAAGGAAATAATATCTAGTTCTTTTTTATCTAAGCAGAAGGTATATCACAATAATTGGAAATATTGTTCCAAAGCACTTCTACATGCATTACATGATTATATATTCACTGTTGTGCTAAAGTCCAAAAAGAAAATTATAAGTCAGTTTTTTCCTGTCAATTTCTTTTTATGTTATATGTTTCACACTATGAGTTACATTAATTTTGATCCATGAAATTGTCATTGACCACAATCTATCATGTAACTGAGCACTGACAGAAGAAAAAGATTTACATTTGCCATTAGTTTAGTAACAAATGATATGACCTTGTATAAAATACATGTTGAACTTCTTACTAGTGCACTGAAAACATATGACTCATCCATGACAAGCAATGAGAAATCTATGAAATATGTCCCATAACTACTGAGTAGATATGATAAGTTATTATTAATCTGAGGCTACCATTCTCTTTCTTTCTTAAAATGAATGTGATTTATATAGATCTTGATCTACATAGAGAACTCATGACCAATTAAATGTACATCAATATATTTATCCATTCAAAGCAATGGCAACGCAATGCGTACAGGTGAATGCTTGTAATTGTCACACGCACTAGTACAACAAAATATTATCCAGCTATGACGTACTACAGGGAAATGATTGAGAGAAAGTGCCAAGCAAAAGAAAACCAACTGTGTCCTGAAGGAAGAGATTGTTCAATATACAGAAATATATAAACTGGAGTACTTCTGGATGCCATAAATGCACAGATGAACGTTGAAATGACGGATTTGATCAGTAGTTGTCACTATCTTTTATCGTGGAGTCGTGCCTTACGAAGTTATGGCGACGTCGATAGAAAAATCCAAGAAAACTTCAGCCGGCGACTTATCACTACTGACAACTATAGTGCCTTTTAAAAACCCACCTTGTTCATTCCATTTCCCATCCTTGGAGGCTACTTTAATATCCTTGCAAATAGCGTCTGATGCATTCAACTCCAGTTTGCCAGAATTTCATGTTTCTTCAAGATGATTCATTTGACACTGGTGCTGTTCGGCGGTACTTAATAAAGTCGTAAATAGTAATGTCGTAAAACTTCACCAAACACGACTTTGTCATGAAACTTAAGAAACATATCACGTAAAGGAAATATTCAAAATTTCAATTATAAGGGAGACTTATTAAGCTTTGATATTTGATTATTTTTCAAATCGGGCATTAAGCATTCTGCTTTATGTAAGTACCTACTTAGGGGAAGATACTACTGGAGGTAGCCTGAAGATATGCTATATCAGGCCACAAGAAAATGTCAGGCCAGTTGCAAGAGGTCATCTCAGACCTTCGCTGTCGAAATTTGAACACAGAAATACGAGGCAGCTACTGGGGCTACTATGTCATTGTGATATTTATTTATTTATTTACTTATTGGTAAATTTAGTAGAATCGAGAGGGCTTAAAACCTTGAAAGTTTTTCTAACCGTTAATAATTCCAAAGCGCAAAATTACACGGATAAGAGTGGCAACTGCAGCAGATCCTATGATTTCAAAATAAGGTGTTGGTTTGGGACCAAGGTCTATCACCCACACACACACATGCACAAAATAAATAAATAAATAGTCGATTTTGGGGACCGTGTCACAGTAGTGTATTTTTTTTTTTTTTTTTTTTTTTTTGTTACTCTTACAGATTTCTTAATTTATTAAGTAAACATACCGTTATGTAAAATATTTCGTCCATTTCACGGAGGCATATTAGGAACATTTGTCTCAACCAGGATCAACTGACGCAATCAGGACTAATGGTGTTGGAATTCTACAGCCAACTGTTGCAATTTCTTTTTATATCGTGTGTTAGCATTTTATTATGTTGCGCCTGATAAAATGAAAGGGCGAACTTTTAAGAATGGTAATAATAACGAAAATGAAAAGCAAAAAAACAGGAACAAATAGCAAAACTTATCAAAGGTAACCAATCAGGTTCTCTTTCACAGGACTAGACCTAGGTTTTACTAGACCTAAAAAATAATGCGGAGGATAAAACTTTGGATTATAATGGATCTTGCTCTGCACATAACCTTTGATTGACTGCCTTTGTCTCAGGTGCGTTTGGTGTTATCAAGATAGCACCCAGTCTTCTGCTTGACTGCAACATTCACCTCGACTAGCTATAAGCTTGGGGACGAACCATCAAAAAAGCGTGGGCTATTCAGCCGTGTGAGAAAGAGTTTGCCCCCTTGCTTTCTGCCCTTATGACTGACTTAGTTGAAAAAAGGGTGGGTTGGAGTAAGATCCTTTTCCCCCTGGCTCCGACGGCTTAATTTTAAAGATGCATCACGAGATTTATATAATGTCACGAAAAATTGAACGTTTCAATTTAACCTCTCCCTTATTTTGTGATGTCTATATTTAGAAATCAAGCTGTATGTTGTATGCCTTCAGAATTCACGACTGTCTGGTATCTTCTATGCACAGTCTGGGCACTTAGTTGGACATGTGCACGTTAGCCAGAGTTCCCAGTGCCTATATCCCGCGAGGTATCAATCTGACATTTACTTTCCAAGGCAGACATATTTCTTCGTTGCGTAAGCGATGAGGTTCTTGGAAGTAATCGTGTACTTGTCTGACTTGTATACAGAGCCGCATATCATTAAATAAGGGAAAACAGGCAACATTTTTGAATATTATCAGATGTTGCACTTGGTAATGTCAGTTTGTTTCTTGTCTTTGTGTAATTATCGTGAGTGCAAAACAAGAAAATGAATCAACGATTTGCTGTGTTTTCTGTTATGCAAAGACAACGGGCACCTGACGTCATTATGACGTAAATACATGACGTCGAGTCGACGTTGTGTCCGTGATGGACAGGACATCACAATGATCTTATTTCAAACAGCCAAAAATTAAAACGAATTAATATGTCACGAAAAGTGATCTAGTGTTCCAGGGACGTGATGTGTGACTCTGTTCTGTTTCATGGTGCTGTGAATTTTGCATCATGGTGTACTAAATGAATACATAAATATTGGGAAATAAAAAGAAAATTTGATAAATTATGGACGGATATGTGGATAGCCTAGTTCAGACAGACAATTTGAGAAAAGTGTCTAGATCTTTAAGTCATGACACTCAAAGGTAGGCAAATTATTATACACTGTATGAGTATTTGAAAATACGTGATATTATTCTTTTTGAACTTCGATTTCTAACCAATAGACTTCTTAGTACTGGGTTTAGTGAACTATTGAAAAATGAACATTCAACTGCAAATACTGCAAAAAAAAAGTGTGACAATTCATAGATTCTGGAGAACATTGGGTACTTTCCGCTGCAATAAACAACCACTTGTGATGGCTAGCGGATGATATATTTCTTGTAAAAGATTAAACAGACTGGAACATCATAGAAAGTCTAGGTAATAAGCCAATGTTTGCTTAAAGCAGTGTGAAAAACTTTTTTTATGAGTTCCCAGGATGTAGATATCAAAATAGTTATAGCAATAAGCCGTGCAAAGAATAATCTTTCTTGCATCTGAAAGTGCGCCATAAATACTCTTCTCCTAACGATCTCTCTACCTTGAACTTGAATGAACTTTTAAGAGGCGGTCTTTCAAAGTAGCTTGAAGACAAAAGTTTTCATTTGAATTTTATAGATGTAATATTGCTACACATTAGACGTAGTTTTGATTTATCTTTAAACGCTACCCTATGACGAACGTAATCGTTGTTTTGGGTAGAATTGTGAATACTCGATAACTTGTGTCACTTCAATTCGCAAAATTTGCAATTTTTCAAATTTTTCTTTTTTTTTTCTGTGAAAAGAAGAGACGATGATTGATAGCGGGTGATTGCGCTTTTCTTAATTATACGTTCAATTAACTGAAGTCCATTGTAAAGATATCGAGAAACGGAGGTATACTTCATTTGCTTATAAACAACTACCAAAAATTTTCGAGGAGGCAATGGTAAGGAAATAAGTGGCGCTCTTATCAGATAGCTGCCTCAGTGTAATTTAGTAGACGGCAGTTCAGATGGAACGTTCTACCTTTGTGGGACTTTTTATTAATTTCCTGATAGCGTAGTTTGTAAACGTGAAATTATATCAAGTAATCTTAGGAAGTTAATTTGTAACTTGATTTGTGACGAAAGAAAATATTATATACAGCATAGGAGGTGGATGCAACATTTTTTTCAGTATTTTGACCGTAAATCTGACCTTACTGTTAGTCATCCTAATCTTATGTAATACAACGACCCGCTGAGTAACATAAATCTGGCCGCTGGCCCATGCCTATTCCTGGACAACAGTCAGCTGATGCATAAGAAAAGGTATCCGCTTTTTATAGAAAGAACATTGGTGGTTCCGCACATAAAACATGATAACATACATACTGGTGAAGAAAAAAAGGGAAACATCATCTGCAAGTTCTTGTAAAACTATACATCAAAGCGGGAGCAGGAGGTGGCTTCACTCAATGTCTGTATGATCTATAGTCTATTCACTTTTGACGTTCTTCGTATTTCAGTCCTGAGTCAGACACATATATACCTATAGGAAAACGATCAAATGCGCCCTGGTCCATAAATAATAAAACGTGATTATTATTGTTTATCCCTAGGCTAAATGTGCTTTATTTGTTTTTATATTCCACATGGAAAAATAACCATTTCGCAGATAAATAGAGCAAAAACTGTCTGAAAAAAGCATATGCTCATGCGGTTATTTCTCTTCTTAGGCCCTGTTGGCACTAGCATGAATTCTCAGAATATCGGCGCAGATAACAAGCTGCTTCTAACCCGAGGTAGTTTTTCCTCGCAAATACTTCATTGAGGTTCCAAGAGGGAGTTCGACGGGACCCTTGTCAGTTGAAACACGCTTTTTCGATCCTGTACAAATTGTACAAATTGCTGTAAGTCTACCTGTACCTCAGTTTTTTTTCTAAGTGAGCTTACATGAGTCACAATCTGAAAAAGGCAGACATATTAATCATAATATGGATCAGCTTGATTAGGGCACCTAAAGCAACTTGTAAAGAGGAGCGTTAGTGCCTAGAAACTATTTCTGGCTGCTGCCGCAACAAAACGTCAGCATCAGTATCCCTAACAGAACCTCTCGACTTGAAGGGTTGAACGTCCCAACACGTGGCGGAGATGGCCAGTGAGGGCCAGGTTCCGGTCCCTGAGAGACCGCTGGACACCAGCAATATGTCTCTACTGCAATATCTATGGAAACGGAGGCAAATACTTGACGAGGTGAGTGGGAAAGTGGGCTTGAATCTGTTCCAATTACAGGGAGGAAAGCTGTTTCTCTTCAGATTTGTGTTTTCTTGCCGCGCTGTAAATTGCGCAAAAGTGAAAGATAATGCTGACAGACAGAATATTGCTTTTCTTCGTATGTTTTGAGGTAGCTGACTAAAATTCACGGAATTGAAAAAACTTGAAGAGTTAAATTTATTTCAGTTTCAAATGTCGAGTGATCCAATAACCAGTAAAAACCATATCTGCCTGTCGAGCATAGTGCCTTAAAATTATCTATGGCCCTAGTAACATTTTATGTTTACAACACTGCAGAACCAATGTAGGCCTATCCGTAGCGTTTCGAACACGATTTCACAGGCTCTTACCGATGAAAAACTCAATTAAATCCCCGTTTCTGCAGCTCAATTTAAGAAGAAAAAAACGCGCCTCATTTAAAAATGAAAATCAAATAGCAAGAACAAAGTAAGTTTAAAATCTTGTCACTTATCAAACTCATTATCTCATCCGAGATAGTTAACATGACTTTGGAATAAGGGGAACATATCGTCCTTGAAAAAGGCAAACCTAAACGCGTTAGACATTGTATAAAAGTCTGAAAAAAACATTACATTTTGTCGAATATTCTAGCCATGAAAAGCATTAAAATTTTGTTGAATATTCTTGTCATAAAACAGTGACGAACCCGTTCGTCCTTTACGCCGTACAGGTATTGCATTCAGAATACATAAGGCGCTTCGTTTCTTGGTGTAATTGAATAGACACCATATCAGCTCAGATATCCTTGCCAAGCTGAATGTAACCTTTCTAAGAGGGTGCGATGCTTTTCACCTGCTTTTCGGGAAAGGGCGGATTTATTTCTATCAGTCGAATTGATGATACGGCAATTCTAGAAACGCGGCCTGTTTCTTTTAATGCCTTGAAAAACCATGTGGCGTAGTCTTGTATTGCTGACAGCGGGTTAACACGGTAGTACATGTATCACCACTGTGTGTATCTCCGTGAATATAATTAATCTATGGTGTCAATACTGTTTGTTTCCCCCTGAATAGATATTAATCTTTATTGAACAGGTAAATCACTGTATGGCCATGGCTTCAAAGGTCATGTTACTATATAAAAAAGACATTTATTATACATATTAAATTTTCCAGGCGGAATAAATTGTTGACTGAAAAATGTATGACTGTGTTCAGTCGAGAAAAATTTTATTCATTTATTAATCTATTTATTTATTCCCGCATCTTTTATATCATTTCATCGCATTCTGTTTCTCACTGATATTTTTTCCGTTTTTCCAACAAGCAATATTTGTATTTATTTAATTTCTGCTATTTGAATTTAATTAAATGTCTGTTTTCCTGTATGATACCCCTAACTTATTTCTTCTAATAACCCTGACATAAAACTACTAGTAGAGCTTCAAGTGTAGTGGAATTCACATTGTTTTCCCGCTATACTATGTTCACAAATGCAAAGCGAAATGTAGACATAAAGTGGAGTAGGTGGGTTGTGCATGCAAGTTCGGGGGTGTTCCCGGGTCGTTACGCGGTCAAATTACTTGGTAGACGGCTGTGAGACGCTTTGAAGTGATGACCACCTGGGTGAAACGCGGTGTTACTTCCTCTGTAGTAGCACCTGTCCTTTCCAGTAGACCGGTGTTCATAAGGCGATTATTAAAATATACGCAAGCTGTAAAGACAACCACTCAGTCCGATCCCTTGTTCCCCCTTCACTTCCAGTCTGGAAACAATTCGTTTTGTTTTGCAGTCCGGTGAGCACGGTCCCTCCCCACCCCTCTCTTGGGTTCTACCTACTCTCTGACCACTGTAGCCTAGCACAAGTAGTCTGTTACAATTTAAAAAAAAAAAAATTGTATGCTAGTTTAAATATCCCTGATATCAAAGTGCAGATTCTGCTCAGGCTTTCAAGCGCCACTAGTAAATACATCAACCATATTGATGAGATATAGTAAATGGAATAAATGCGGCTATGCTATAGCCCAGGGTTTATAGTCAATATGAGAGAGAGAGAGAGAGAGAGAGAGAGAGAGAGAGAGAGAGATATTTCACAATCAACCTCTTCAGGGTATCTGATGTATAATTGCATTGTCGATTAGCAGAAACAAGTAAGACGTTGGTGGCGTTTGATTTATTTCACATCAGCTGGATGGAAAACATAAAATACAGGGTGGTTATTATTATTATTATTATTTCATTAGGGAATGCAGGTGTATTGATATGTTCATATACATATTTTATATTTATTTATATAAATGCATACCCCATGGATGTGGGGGTACTCTTAAGCCATCTTTCTCTATCAATTCAGTATGCTTCGTAGCTGATATGCTGTATGTATAAATCCCAGCGCGTTCATGGATGGTATTAATTGTACAGAAAAAAATTCTGGGGCAGCATTTTGGTATGGGATATTTTGCGATTTCATCCAACGTATCTGTTGTAAACAACGTAGTCGTTGTAAACTGTTAAGAAAAATGTGCTAGAGTTTGAATAATAAACTGCAGACTGCACTCTTAAATTCCCCTTCAAACCCAATTTAGTTGAATTATACAAATTAAGTTTCCATTAAAAGGCTTATACACTCGGGATTGCACATTAAATACCTGGCAGAGGTTAATGTGCGCCTCGTTTCCAGTGTTCTTACCGCTTGTCCATGCAGTACCTAAATCGAGGCTGGTGTGTGATGAACTATCCAGGTGTGCAAATAACCCACCTGCCGGGATGAACACCCTCTGCAAGCAGTTTTGCTTTTCTCAAGTCTTAATACAGCATGTGGAACATAATCCGCAAGCTGTAAACTGGTAGAAATATGAACCTCGGAAAAGGAACAGGATAAAAATAGGTCCGTTGTCGCCGTACGTGTGAGGTGGGTTATACTTCCTCAAGCAGCTGATGAGTTTAGATTAATCAAGACAGGCATTTCATCGGAAGCACCGAGGAACGTTTTTATTGATCTGGCACAAAATTACACGGAGGTCATAAAAAGAGGATTTACAGTACATCAACAATTTTCGAGAACATTTAGCGTAGGAAGATAGCCCGGGACGTAAGGTTCTCTCATCGGTTCATTTAATACAGCTGTAGGCAGGTTGGGAGAGAACGCAACGCAGCCTGGTTGTTTCGGGAAGATGTCCCTCTTCAAATTTGTTCGAAAACGGAGGGAAATAGAGGATGAAGTGAGTATGAATTTCTACCATTTCGAGTGCCCATTTCGAGTGCCAGAACTGCAGTGCTGGATATGCACGCTCATTTCTTTATTGCAACCCAAAGTAAAGGTTGGGGTTGGTATTTGGACGAGGTCGCGCATTCCAGGTAAGCAGGCGGTCCACCTGCCCCTTGCGCTCGTATTTATTCATAGATGCACAGGGAGTCTGTGCACTTCAGCGATAAGGTTTCAGAGCTCAATCCTTTGTATAATATGATGAATATTGCAACGCATTTTTCGCTGGCATCGAATCAGGACGGGGAAACTACCTTGAACTTGAATGTATACACGTTCAATATGTTTATTCCAAAGCGGTTACTCCTGTTCAGGTACCCTGTTTAGTTTAAACACCAGTCCGAAGCATGTGACCGTAAGCTGTTTTAAACAAACAGCCTCCCTCTCCAATATTGCCTACTTCAAGGGCGGTTCAAGGGGTGGTTCACAGTGGCCCATATGCACCCCCCCCCCCAACTCCCGGCGCTAATTATGCTTCGCACGTGGTCCCTTCTCCCCCTTCTCCCTCCGAAATGAACAGACTAACGAAGCATTCTCATCCTTTTGTCCTACATGTTACATATATTATAGTAAAACTGCATGTGACTACTGCTCAACATTTGTCGAAGTTAAGCAAAACTTATTTATCCCCCCCCCCCCTCCAAAAAAAGTCCCTATTATGTATATTTAGGTTCTGTTAATTCGGCCTACCTACGTCTATGAGTTCATCGTTGTTGAATATATAGATTCTTGAAAATGTATGCTAAGATAGAAGTTGGGTATTGAAGCAACATCTCCACTCACGTTCTAAAACACATTGCTTAAGACACGTATGTATACGGTATATCAATAACGAAAACCAAGTCAAGACCGTATATGGAAAACGAAGTATATCGTTTATGCTGACATGGAGCCGAGCTGGAATTTGATTCAAAGGGACTGAGCATTATCTAAGCAGAAGTGGATTATACGCAACGCTAAAAGCGGAATGTAACTGAAACGACAATTCCCTAAAGTGTGCCCTGGGTTTCAGATCCTTTTCAGAAGTTTTTGTTGTCAGTTGACGGGAATTAGTCCTCTTCTTGGCCCGAATTGGATTGAGACCACCAGGATATCAATTCTGAAAATGATTCAACAAAATTGTTTTAGAGCACTCAAGTCTTCTGCGTTAAAGCAGTACGTGTAATTATGAGTATGAAAGCCAGCGTGCGTTTCCCCTATGTGTACAATTACGGACTAAACGGCCTCGCGACGGTTTCAAATAGATATATTTTACCTGAAAAGTTACCAGCAATAGATGTCATTTTCTTTCCACACATCAGTATTTCTGCATCCTGAGTTACAGAAATTATTGGAAAACCGCCACTATTTCAGTTTGCATATGGAACGGTAATGGAGAGCGCATGTTGATTAAGATAGGTTACATTATTTACCGCCAGGACTCTTAACTCAGGGTGAATTCTGTTGGCAGATGGGAAGGCCATAAGTCTTGTCTGGATCAGCGATGTTTGTATGTAATATGCTTCCACTTGCAGGGAAGTGGGCATTGAAATATTGTCCACTTGCAAATGCTTGTAGTACTTCTTTATTTAGTGTGGCGGTATTTAATGATGAGGCTGAAACATAGGAGGGAGCACTACCCTATGGACAGAACTCACATTCAGCATGGTTGAAAGAGTACATGGATTTTACATCTTATCTCTCTGAGGGACTGCTAAACCTGATATTAACCGCAGTATAGAAAGCCATTAAGACATACCAATGTATAACGAGAGAAACATCTCTTATTTGGCAATGGACTGTTTTGAGTGTCGTGTGAAAATTTCTTGACGTTACTTGGCTTACATGGTCTTTTGGCTGATTTGACCGTTGTATTTATTATTGCCAAAGTTATGAAATATTTAGTTGATATTAAGGTTCATAATAAGAGAAAACCTGAATCACATTTCAGAGCTACTAGTACATCAATATAGCATCTCTGTGGAATACGTACACAGGCATGCGATGGGCATATTAAGCACAGTTAACTAATGAGGTCTCCACAATGGGTATGACATTGTAATCTACAAAATGTGCAAAATTGATCTCACCTAAGGCTAAACCATCAATTACATAACCATGTGAAGAAAATTGAACTATTTCACTTAATATTTCTGTCAAAAACATACAGCACTGGAGAAAACATTGTTTTTAAAAATGGTGCTGTCTGGTGATATGTAGGTCTGCTTTCTATAGACGAATTTAGATACCCGTCTAATTATTTTACTTGCTGTCACTCAAATAAAGAGCGTAATCTTTGAACTACGTTATATGAGACCATGAGGTTAGGTCAGAGTAAGTTTCCGAGTGATTTAAACGTTAAAAGTTGGTGTTTTATTTCCCAGCATTTGACCGTCGTGAAAACATTATTGCACCCGGGCCTGGAGGGATATTTCTATGAAAAGGTTTTATTAGGGAAATTTCACCCAGTCTTATGATACTGTGTGCAGGTCAATGCTGAATAGACAGCAGAAATAAATCGATTAATAGATGAATAATTAAGATAAGATAAAAAGTGTGAATAAGCAGAATATGAATTTGACCTCCGAATATTACCACCAACACTGACGAAGGGCACACTGCCATTTTAGCCTTTTTGGTCTGGAAATAATCCAAGTAATACGCTACGTCTTTGCAGAAAAACATAAACGTTAACTGAGTCTGTGAGCAAAACGAATCCATTGCTCAAAATATTTCGCGACCGTTTTTAGAGCTCAAAATATCCCACATTTTTGCTCGCAAGCATACGAACATATGAATAATTACACAGGGGTGTCTTAATGTTCTTGCTGAAGGAACGTTCTATGCCCGGGACTTCTACATATCTTTTTTCACAGCATGGTCGATGGAATACCCATTTCAGAAGACATTTCGAAAGCAAAGAGAAAAAGGAAAAGAACCAAAAATAGTGTGCGCCCTTTTCAACCGAGTAGCAGTTTATTCCCTTTGAGTCGTTTATAAGCGTGGTGTTAGTGTGATGAGTTGAAAAACAGAGTGTATTGGATTCTTGCCTCAACACAAATAAAAACAGTATTCCTGCGAAGAAATACATATGTTACCGTTGAAATTAACATAATTTTTGTCAAATAAATCATCTTATTCTTAATCCTTCGGTGAAACTCAGTAAAATGTATTCGTTTTTAAAGACACGTTTTTCTTTAAAGAATATGATACGTATGATTAGGTCTATAATAATACTAATAGTATCTATTTTTTATTTTTTTATTTTTTTTGCAACTTATTAAAAAAACAGTTGGATTGTACAGTAAAATAAGATACTTCAAAATGAAAAAAAAAAAGAAAAATAACATGATCAATTTTAAGTGGAAAAATATAAACGTTTCAGTGAAAGTATGAGGTAAAAGGTATTAATGTGTCTCAAATGCACTGGGGTTCATAATGTGTTACTTAACCCATGCTGTTGTTTTTTAGTTGAAGGCCCTGCGCATAGACAACTCCCACCTACTTGAAGAGAACCATGAGTTGCAGGAGAGATTACAGGTAGGAAGCATGTGCTTAATTAGGCTGCTAAAATAGTGCGTCAGGTGTACGGTAGAACAGTAGTCAGACTGTAAAGCCTAAGCCCACAGGCGTGTTAACAGTGAAGATATGTCGACCCTTCTGATCTCGACTTTCCATTGTGAGCTTTCTGTTGAAACAGAGCTTACCGTCTGCAGTCAATTTAATTAAGCTGCTTGTCAAATTGAGACTCCTGCCATGTCCGCCACTGAGCGGTTAGTGGGGGAACAGAGGTGTTACATTTCAGAAGAATCGACCTATATTCAATGTAAACGCACCTTAAAATGATAAAATATTCTTAGCTTATTTGCTGGTAGATATGAGCGTGCTATTGTCAGACGCCCGTTTTATATGAATGATTAAACAGCCGCACTGGTTGAAAGACAATTGTTTATTGCCACCCCGATGTTCAGAGGACACTGGAAACTCACCTTTTATTTCAACTTTGTCATACTACAAAGTGCAAAGGTTATAGTGTCTTCTCACTCTTCTGGGCATTAGGGCGCTTATTGCAGACAAAAGTTTAAAAATGTAAAACTGGTGCATTTGCTCGCACATCCAAGAAAATGATGGAGGCATTAGAGAGGTGGTCCACAAATCTGTTTCCCCAAAACAGGGACTTTGAGACTTAAGCAGGACCCATGTATGAAGGTGTGGTTGTATTTTTCTCACTTTTTCTTTATTTTGCAGCATGAAAATGGCCAGCTCCAGTTCGATCTGCATGGTTGTCGGCAAGACAAAGAGCGACTGGAAAAGGAAAAGGCCTCCCTAGAGGACAACAAATCCCAGTTGATGAACAATGTATCTGGTCTGATTCGGCAGAACAACACTTTGCAGAAAGAGGCAAATGAATCAAAAGACGAATACCTGGAGCTAAAATCCAAATATGATGAAATAAAAAATAAACTGAATGAAGTACAGCGCGAGAAACAGGACCTGGAGACCTATGCCTCGCAGACGGAAGAGGCAATTGCGCGGCTGTCGCATGACCGTGATAACCTCCAACGGCAAACGATGGAACTAGAAGAAGACATACGCACGATAAAGCTACACCAAAGTCAAAGTCAGGTCCAAGCAGTGCACGTGACTCAGAAGCAGGCCCAGCCTCACGTTCAGACGTCCACAGCATCAGCCCAGTTGGCGGACCTTGGCGCCAGATTCTCTAGAGAAAAGGCGAGACTTGAAGAGGAAATAGAGCATCTAAAGGAGGAACTTGCAGATCGTGATAGGTCTTCAATTAACAGACATCTGGAGTCAGCTGTTAACGATCTGACTTTGGAGAAAGAGCGTTTACAAAGAGAAAACAGCAGGCTTATGGATGAAAGGAGACAAAAGGAAAAACTCCTCGCCATCCCTAAACCTCCTCCGGCAGAGAGAGAAGACTCCGTAACTCGCGAACTAGAAGAACTGATTACAAGATTGACTGAGGAGAAAGACCGGCTTCAGCTAGAAAACCGCCAACTGATAGAGCACCAGGAAACTAGCAGTGTCACCAAGATCAACATCAAACTTGAAGGAACTGTGACACAATTAATGGAGGAACGCCATCAACTCGAAGAAGAGAACCAGAGACTGAGAGTAGAGTTGGAATCGGCTCAAGAGCTTACAGAAGAGACGCAGCTGTTGCGAGATGAGCTCGATAAAGCGCGAGTCAACGCGGAACAGTTCCATGTGCAACTAGACCACCTTACGTCCCGGCTGGAGAAAGAACAAGCACAGGTCCTGCAAAGTAACCGCGAGCTCTCTGAGCAGTGCGAGAAACAGAAACATCGTGTAGCGGAATTAGAGTCAGAAATTGCGACCTTGACAGAAGGGAACGCACGGCTCAAGGATCAGAACGAAAGCTTAGAAGGACAAGTCCGTGAGATTTTAAGTCAACTCCAAGACACATCACAGAAAGATAAATCTGACGTTGTGCAACTGACAGAGACTGTTAGCCGTCTTACAGTTGAAAATAATGCATTACTAAACGATAACCAGCAACTGCGAGACCATCATACATCCGAGGCAACTCAGTTCAAGGAGGAAATGGAAAAAATAAACAAAATGTATAAACTGCTAGAAAAGAACAAGGAGGATGAAATACACGACCTGCAGTCTCTTGTGAAATCCCAACAGGAAGAACGACAAGAATTGCTCAGTAAACTAGAAATTCAAGAAAAAGATGCAATAAAAATGAGAGAGGATTACGACCTCCGTATTTTCCACTTACACACAGAGAAGATTCAACTAGAGGCTAGAATCGGCGATGCCGAAGAAAATCTGGCGTCTGTTAAAGCATCGGTGAGTGACACGCAGACTCAAACACCTCAGGAGCAGGAAGTGAAGGTTCATCGTGGAGTGGCTGAGGAGCATAAAGAAAGCATACATCAGCTGACTGCAGTGATAGATAAACTGAAGGAAGAGAGAGGACACCTCCAAAATCAAAATCGCGAATTAGAATGCAGAATCGACGAAATTAGCCTCTCGCTGAGCATAGAAAAGGATAGACGCATAGAAGATGATGATGAAACCAAGAGTCAGTTAGAAAAACAAGAAAAGGAGATCAGCAGTCTCAAAGAAGAAAACAGCAGCCTCAATAAACAGCTGTCAGAATTGAGAGAAATAGTTGATCAGCTTGAAGAGGGACTCCCGAAATTTATCGATTCTGCTGATTGCGCTCTCGAAAGTGAAGACATAAGAACGGAGGTTATACAATTGCGTGAGCAGCATCTAAGGTTGCTGCGCGTACTCAGCGAAAACAAGACAGGAATTCTACCCCTAATGCCAAAAGAGGCCACTGTTAAACAAAGCATACTGTCCGAAGAAGACAAAGCTGAGCTAGAGAGTCTGCGTTTAGAGGTGGTCGACTTGAGACGCCGTCTTAAAGAAAATCGAGATGAACAGATTTATGAAGAGCTACAAAGAGATGTTGGCACCGAAATGGACGCAGAAGTCCTACGAGTTGAGCAGGAAGTAACTGATCTTCGATCCAAAATTTTGACAATGGAAAAGTCTTTAGAAGTAGCCAACGTTACTATTGCTGACGTCACTTCCCAGCTACAGAAGGCCAGTGACGAAGAGAATAAGCTAAAAGCTAATATCAGTGCATTAAATGAAGAAAATGAGAAATTAAAAGAGGAAAATATGCTATTACACCACCGGATAATGTCAGTACAGCAGACGACAGGTACATCTCTGGAGCAGACGACAGATGGCGATACAGTCAAATTAATAGAAGAAAGACATCAGTTGGAAGAAAGCAATGTGCAACTCAGAAAAGAAATCGAACTTCTTCAGACGACGTGTCCCGAGACGGAAGCGGCATTGGAAAAGAATATAGAAAAACTAAGAACAGAAAATGAGAATTTGAAGGAAAAATTAATGTGCCTGAATAAGGAATTAGAAGAGCGGGTGAAAGAACTTACTAACGAAAACTTTAATCTCCAAACAAAGCTCAAAGAAATCGACTCAAAGGACGAGACTTCAGGCAATGAAAGTTTGCAGACTATAAAACTTCTGGAGAATGAAAATGTTCAGATGAGGTTGGATCTTGAAGATGTCAAAGTAAAACTAGTCCGAGCTGAAGAGCACCTGGCGAGCACTACCACTGAGTTGGACGAGTTAAAAAAGACATCGGAACAAGAGAAAGTTCAACTGCAGGAGAGATTTACAGACTTGCAAACCACTAATATGAAGACAATACAGGACCTAACGGAGAGGCTTTCTGCCTCTATAGCAAAAGATAAGATGCAGATACAAGAGTCAGATCGCCAGGTAAGCGAAACACAGACAGCAGACGTCCGTGAAGATGTTCAGACGCAGCAAACACAAACGATTCCTGCTCAGCAAAAGGAAGCGTTATGTCAAACTGTAGGCGAGTCTCACGTTGGAGAGAAATATGACGTCACTTTGGATCAACTCCGTAAAGCAAACAGCAGCTTGTCTGAGGAGAACACAGAACTAAAATTGCGCATAGCCGAAGCTGAGGCCAAATCACTGGTATCTAGCTGGACGCAGGATGCAGGAACAGTGAAGGAATTAACTGTGACCATTAATAATCTTACTATGGAAAAACAACGGCTGGAAGATGAAAACAAAAAGCTTCAAAGACAGTTAGAACAAATCCCCACTGGTGGCGAAGAATCGGTTCAGGCTCACAGTGAAGTATACTTTGCAGCGCCTTGTGTTGTGGTAGAGGAGTTGGAGCAGCAAACGGATGATGTGGATAAAAACTTAGAGGAAGGAGAAGTAACTGCAGTTTCAAGTGGAGTGGCAGAAGCCGAGCCTGTTGGAAAATTAGATTTGAGTTTGTCTGAGGAGGAAATGAAGCAGACGACACAACATTCATCAGAGCAGCTCACTGACCAAACGACAGGGGACGCCGCAACTAGCAACGAAGACGAAAACGAAGAGCTAAGAACCACCAACGATAGACTAGCAGAAGCGAAAATGCGCCTGGAAAAAGAGAATGCCGATCTGAGATCACAATTTGAGCATTTCAAATGCCACGCTGAAGAGCTGACGGAGCAGCTGCACAATTCGTTTGCCTTATTTGAAGCAGAAAAGGAGAGATTCTTCAGTGAGAAGCAATCAATGACGACAGAGTACGAGCAAGTGATATCCGAACTTTCTAAAGAAAATTACGAACTAAAGCGTAAAAGAGCTGAACTTGTACACGATCTCAGCGACAGTACGAAAGAGCTTGCAGATATGAACGCCCACTTGCAGGATGACAAGCAGCGCATACAGGGAGAGTACGACAAACTTGCAAAGAAATTCGAAGCACACGAGGCTCAAGCTATTCAGACTAAGAACCAAATGGAGATTTCGGTGGCAAGGATGATAAATCAGATAGAGGCCCTTGAAAAGAAAAACAAAGAGTTGACTGATGGATTGAAGGCCGAAGATGAAGATGCCGTGAAATATCGCGCTGAACTTGAGGAGACTGCACGCAAGTTAAACGACGAAAGACTGAGGATAGACGCCATGCAAGGCGATAAAGCCCATCTCCTTGATATTATCAGACAGTTAGAAAGCAGTAATAAACAGCTGTCTGATCTGTTGAAGAAGTACTCTGGCGATGCAGCTGCCACCGATACACAGCTCAGGACTGCTGTGCTCGCGATGCAGGACGAGAAGACCCGCATTGATAATTTGGAGAAAGAGAAATTCCAGCTCATGGAAATAATGGAACAGTACGAGGAACAGAGTGAGGTACTAATCAATAGTCTGAGGTCCGACAAAAAACGACTAAATGAGGAAAATGATGACCTTCGTAACGAACTGGAGGAGATGTACGCCCTTTTGAGAGGAGGGGAAAATGATGCCATTGACATTTTAGCAGAGAAAGAAGCTGAGATAGCAATTATTAAAGCTTGTCGGTCTATAGAGGACGAGGTTTTCAAGACGCATCTTGCACAAGAGGCCAAGGTGGCCAAGGAAAGGGCTGCAGCGATCGAACGACAAACTAATAAGCAAATAAAGGACCAGTATCAGTCTCAACTGGATGATCTTGAACGCGATGTCTTCAATAAGGATTTACGAAACCAGCAACTGGAGTTGTTACTCAGCAAAGTTGAAGAGGAACTTCAGATGGAGAAAGAAATCAACGAAGAGATTTGCAAAGAAATACAAAAACTTCAAGAAGTTAGCACAACTGGGGAAATTGAGCCCATAGTGGAGAGAATTATGGTCAAGAAAACAATAGCACATTTGACCAAAGAAGAGCGAGGTGATTCACAAGACATCAGCACAACAGATGAAGATGAGGAAATTACTGCACCGGAAGTGACGCGAGAGGAACGTAAATCTATACGAGATATCATGAGTGGTCTCGAGACTTTGAAAGAGGAATCAGAAAACGTTGACGTTCATCGCCTGATGGAAGAGAACAGATTACTTGTGAAACGAATGACTGAGTTTCAAACACTCAGAGAAGAAAATGAACGACTGACGGAAGAGTTGCATACGTTGCGATCCGGTGGTTTAGAATTCGCAATATCACAGGAATTAGATTCTATTAAAAGAGACAATGAGCGTCTTATTCAAGAAATGGATATTTTGAGAGCTAATATGGAGGAGGCCAGTGAGGAGTCTGTATTGAGCATGCGCGCTGATGTGATGCGCGTAGATGACGTTCAGCAGGAGGCTATTCCTAGAGATGAGATTGAATTAAAAAAGAAGTATCAAGTGGAAGATCTGGAAAATAAACTCCAAGAATCTGAGTTTAGTAAACTGGGTTTGGAGCACGAATTAAAGAAATTAAAAGAGAAAACAGAAAATGAAAAACATGACTATGAACAAGAGCGAAACTCTTTAAACCAACAGATTACAGAATTGAGTATTCAAGTACATGAGCGGGAAATGTCTATAGCAATGTTGGGTCAACAAATTGAAAATCTGAGGGCAAGATCTGATGACACAGTGGAAACAGATCGCGCTGTTATACAAACAATAAGTCATGAAAACGAAATCCTCAAATCAAAGTTGTCTGAGTCGGTCAAATTGGTAGAAAACGAACGCAGACTCAAAGACGAAATAAACCAAATGCTGAAGGAAGAAAATGAAAAGAACATGAAATTAAACAAAGAAATGGTAGCGAGGAAAAATGAGCTTCAAAATATGTCACTGCAGTTAGCAAGCACTGACAAAGAATTGGAAACGATACAACTAATTGCCGAAAGGTTTGAAAAGACATATGCAAACGTTGAAGAGACAATAGGATCTTTACAGAATGAAAATATATCTCTAAAAAAGACAATAGAACAACTCAAAGAGCATCAACGTAATTTAGACCAAGAACTTGACAGAATGAAGCAACAACAAGCTTCAGAGGCCTCAGTCGACAATGAACAGAATCGTGTTATGATTATTGAATTAGAACAAGAGATAAGTAACTTACAAGGATATCTGGAAGATCGCAATAAACTCCATGAAACCTGCAAAGAACTTAAATGCCGTTTGGAATCTACAGAGCAAGAACTTGTCCAGACAAAAGAAACGAGTGAGAAGGAATGCCAAGATTTAAGGAACAAAATCAAAGAATTAACTGAACAGTCTGCTCATGCCCAGATAGAGCAAACACAAGCCGCCCACCTTTACGGAACGCAACACGAACACTTAGCTTTGCATGATCAAGTTCACAAAATAGAAAAATTAGAAAGAAGGGTAAAAGAAATGGAAGATATCATTGATGACCTGGAAAGGGAAAATGATTTACTTCGCAAGGAAAAAACCGCCGAGGAAAGTGGCGTAACATTGAGAGAGTTGGTGGAAAGCGTTAGTGATATGCCAGACGCGGAACCTCTTACCTCTGTAGAGCAAGTTAGGCGAGACAGTTTACGGGAACAAATCCAGTACGAGAAAGAATTCCAGAAGATGGATTCCAAGATTCTGCAACTTCATCAGGAAAACGCCTCGTTACACGAAATATTACGTCAACAGGAGATAGAAATAGCTTCAGCAGATATTTCGAGCGACAGGGAAGTCTCGCGAGATTCTCCCGACGGAGAAAGGGAGGATCTGGAGAACAAAATTGCCGATCTCACATGCGAAACTAGTCTGCTGCAAGAAATGCTGAAACAGAAAGAAGAGCATTTTATGTTTGAACTGGAGGCATGCAACAGACAAAAAGTTGTTGAGACGAAGTGGCTGCAAGACAAGTGCGAAGCGTTGGAGGCAGACAGGTCCGAGCTGCAAGCGGAAATAATGCGACTTCAGGTGGAGCGAACTTTTGATGAAGACGCTGATAGCAATGAGAAAGAGCAACTCCAAATAAAAATCGATGAACTTTTAAAAAAATCAACGGACCTGACAAGTGAATTGAACAAACGCGAGCAGGCCCACGCCCAGGAGATTCGTGACTTAAATATCCAGATGGAGAAGGCCAAGTCTCAGTTTGATACCACAGTGACAGCATTATCCAATGAAAATCGCGCTCTGCAGGAGAAGATCAAGGCAATTCAAGCTAAACCGGGAAAGAATGGAAAGGGTGGGAAGGGACGAGCGGACGACCAGGAAGTGATCGACCTCAAACGCCGCCTGGAGGCCGCAAAATCGCAGAAGGAAGATGTAGAGAAGAAATTTAAAGAATTGAAAGACAACGCCAAGGACCAGAAGAAGAAGGCAGTCGATGAAGTCCGCAAGGAACGCAGTAAGGAATTTGATAAAATGAAGTGAGTATATCTTTGTCATTGTATTAATTTTTACTACTTCACCTCAGCGTTTTGGAGCGAGGGGCAAAACACGTGTGTTGGGTGTGATAAGGCATATGTGTCTACCTGACCTGAATAATGCGAAGGCGTGAATGTTTTAACAATTTATCGTTTCAAATGATAAAAACAAATATTAGCTTTCAAGCGCAATCGTCACATTTAAAAACTGTGATCGTTTTTCTCTCTTTCTTGTTTTATTTATTCATTTACACTTGTCTTTAAAGAAAAGAATTGGCTCAAAGAGATGAACACATTGCTGGCCTGCAAACCGAAATGGACGGGTTACGAACACGGATGGAAAGCCAGCAGCAACTTCTGGAGAACAAGTACAGCAGGTATTGGGATAACAGATTCGTGAACTCATCGAAAGGTGTACACATTACATTTTGATATTCATTTTAAAGTTTTTAGTACAATACATCTGGTATTTTTTTATTTCTAACCTAGCATTATATCTGCCCATATAAGCCGCGGTTACTATTGATGTATACCCCTGTAGTGGTTGTGATTTTATTAGCATTGTTTATTCTTCCACATATGAAAATTTAAGTATGTCATAATTTTTCGGAGATGTTTATTTATTTAGTTACTCTTCCATTTAATTTACTTTAAGTATCGTAGGCATATATTTCATGTTGGTAATTAAGTACAAGGCCTATATTAACATTTCAATCGACCCCAGCATGAAATAAAACAAGTCATTGTTATTGTTTTCTGGGAAAAAAGGGACCATTTGAACCAAGAGCTGGAGAACCTCCGAGTGGACATGGAGAAGTCGTTCGCCTTTGAGATGGAGGCGAAACAGGAGGAGATTGAACTGTTACACAGGAAAGTTCAAAAGCTAGAGAGAGACAGTTCCGACAGCGAGAGGTCATCAGGAAGCTCCCGTGAAACCTCGCCCAGAAAGCATAGATCACCCAAAAGCCCTACCGCCTTGCCACCATCCAGCCCACTTCATCAACCACCGTCCCCCAGCCGAATGCAGTGCTCGCCAAGCCCACCCATAGCCATACCAAGCCATCCACAGTGCCCTCCCAGTCCGCCGCAGAGCCCTCCCCGTCTCGCTAGCAGTCCTCCTGCAAGTCCTTCTTTAGAGCCATCCACCCAAGTCAAAGAGATAGAAGAGGAAAGACACGATGAGGCCTCAAAGGTAAAGCACGTTTGTTAAGTGTGCGTGATTTAAATCTAAATGTTTATTTTGTATTTAGATCAACGCTTGCTGTACATGTTTTGCAGGTAATAAAGTAATACGTGCATGCTTGAAGAATGCATTGTAAAGGAGAGTTTACACGTACCTAACAAGTAAATTAACAGGTCTATTCGACCTTATTTAGATCTAGATATAAGAAGACAATCCTTCATCGCATAATTTATCTTTTTAGGCAGAGCCCCTTCAGTCTAGCAGCGGTTCAGATTCCGCGAACCACGATGGCAGTTACGGAGACGTTGACACGAAGGACGACGATCTTTCAGGGACTGCTGAAGGCTTTAGCGAGGTTAGGCGGAAACGCAGACGACGTAAGCGGAAGTCTACATCCTCACCAAAGTAATGCCACTAAATGGGGAGACAGGGGAAAAGAGAAAAAAACACCACAAAACACTAAAAATACGTGAGGGGATCACTCCGTGGATGCATTTGAGGCTTGAGTAACGAGGAATATAAGGAATATTGAAAGGGTTGAAATAGTCAAAAAGTGTTGAGCGGAAATTATGAAGTGTTCATACTGTGAAATAATCATGTTGAGTAAATATTCTGAGGTTTTCGTAGACCGAGAGTCTGAATGTCATTTTTTCAAAAATTTGTGGATCGAAATGGACATGCGTTTTACTTTATTTCCACAATTGCATTGAGGCGAAAATACGATATCTGATGTTTTATACTGAATACGGATCCATATATATATATATATAAAATACGTTAGTATTTTGTTACTTTGGACCTTTATTATGTTGATATTATGTTTACCAAGGCAGTTGTAGTTCTTCGGTGATCCTTGATTTGATTCACAGTTATATTTCAACAATGGGAAATCATATTTAGCTCTTCAGTGATTTCGTGATGGGAAACGGTTTTAAAGAACTGGTTCCAGACCAGTGACTGAGCCAAAATAACCAGAAACACCATTGCAGATGAAAATTTGAACATAAAAAGGGTTCTGGATTCATCGATAGATGTGGCTGATACAGCGCACGGGTCTTATCTGTCATCCAAACTGTAGATATAAATTCAGATGTTATGCATTCGCCTACTTAGCAAAGGAGTGTTCTCTGAATTTTGTAGCATACGGGAGTGGAGGATTCAACCCAGTACCGTTGCCAAATGGCCAGTCGTAATTGAACTGGTGTGCCCACGAAAGTATTGTACATTATTTTGCAGACTATTTTACGCAACGTGTGTGTGTTTGTGTGTGTGTGTGTGTGTGTGTGTGTGTGCGTCTGTGTTTGTTTTTTTATAGCGGATATCGCGTGGGTCATGTGAAGCTAACTATCTAACTGGCCAGCAGAGAAAGTCGAGAAATAACATGTAGTCCTATGGGAAATCATGAGTCGGAATTCCGCCAAAATTTCATGGTACAGCCAACGACATCTCATTTTTAAATAATAAAAATTATATCAGAGAATCCTACATGCATAGGCCTATACTTTCACAAATCTGCTCAATGATTTTATATCAGGTAAAAGTACGCAATTTTCTCCACTGCTCCGCTTCAGTACATATGCAGGAACTCGGGCATCGCCGTCTGCGTCCGAAACTGGTCAATCTAAGCTGCAGGTGACGGACCCGCAACCCTCTTATACAGGTGCAACATTAAAATAATATTTGGCTTAATACTGAAGTTCCACGGCCAAGAGAAACAATTTACTCATTATTTCTATGCATCATGGCCAGTTAAAACAGTGCTGATTTTTAATGATTATTCTATGTCCGGAGTGTGAAGTGCCTTATTACAGATATGTGAATTTATGTTAAATGTTAAATAGTGCAAAAGCAGCTAATGTGATTCTTGTGTATATACAAATCTGAAATGGTGTACAATGTACCAAGCACATGATAACGCCTACACCCCATCAAAAGTTTTGGTTTGTGCACCGTAAGTCGTTGATTATTACCAAAGACAGGCTTTTCTCTACCCCCGGTACATGCTTCCCTTACATGTCGAAAATTGGGAAAAAAAATCACGCCCATGCCTGTTTGGTTGTATCATTGTCTACTATGAATGCTGATCTTTTTATTTAGAGTGCTGTTCGTAATTTAACATGTTTTTGCTGTATATAATTATGTATTGATTTTGTACTCACGTTACAATTGTACGGAAGGAGTAAAAAGTAAGAGTTCCTTTTTGCGCTACGTTTAAATTATATCATGCTATCTTTTAAAATCAGTGATATAAGTGAAACATTTGCAGTGGTTGAATAAACCATTTTTAGTAATTGTTGTCGATGTTGTCACTTACATGTGGGAAAAATACATGACAAATGCGAATCCCATCCAATTGTTATTTATTTTCCTTCAGAAACCGATAACTGATGTGCTACTGGTAATACCACACCTAATCATATTGCACATTCACATGAAGCCGTCCACCTAACTAAACGCCGTGCGAGTGGCTTGCAGTGTGGTTTTGGCACCGACAACCTGGCGAAAATTTCAGGTCCACGTACGATACTGCACTGCTGTTGTGTGGCAAAAACCATCAGTCCATACATGAAAAAAATGCACGTTATTAAAATTTAAACAGAAAAATATAAATATAGGTGCAAGTCAGTCACTATAAATACACTTTTACATAGTATGCTCTAACTGATATCGCCAAACCTTTATTATTTTATGTGCACATTGTTACCAATGTTTGTTTTTTTTTTAATATAAACAACCTCCACATTTAGCGGTAGGACTGGGTTACAAATATGTACTCGAAAATGTTAACTCTTACAACCCCAGATTATGGCGAAGGAAGAAAAGTTATTGCTAATGCAGAAGTCACAGTGGTTGAAAGGAATGTGCCACTTTTCCTACCCAGTGCATTGTGGTTGCAAGGATAAAACGATTACTCGTGGTAGAGCAATGTGCGCTCCCAAATATCTATATTGGCCAAATAAGTATCCTTTATTAAAAAAACGTCTTCAATGCGCTTCCACCTTCGCTCTGAACCCATGGGTCCTAGGGGATAAACTTTTCAACTGTTTCTTTATCAGTGTCATCAAGTATGGCTTGTATCCCATACGTGTGAACCAAGCTTCAAAATATCGCACCTCCGGACTCGACACTTTTGATTTGAAAAACCGCCATTCTAGTGTTATCACGGGGACATTGACTACTTCGAGAAACTTGTCGGATTTATTCAGAGCTTTAAGCTCTGATCCCTCTATATCCATTTTCATGAAAGCCTTGGTAAACGAGGCAGGTATGATACGGGCTAGATCGTCCATGGTGGCTGTGCGCTTTATGAGCTTCCTTTGCTCATCTTTTACCGATGATTCTCTACTATCCTTGATTCTGGTTCCACCGATGTTTTTACCATCCATTTCAAACACGACATCTTGGTAGACATTTGATAGAGGGGATGTCACTAAGGTCACTCTGGGTTCAAAGTGTCCTAATTGCAGAGTCCGACGAAGACGGTGGGCCGTGGGCGGGAATGGTTCCACGGCAATCACGCGCCTACCAAGACCGAGAGCAACTACTGTCCACAGTCCCAAATTCGCTCCGAGGTCTACGAAATCGAGCTCGGGGTCTGCATTAAGAATCAAGCGAAATATACTGACTAAGTCACTCTGCCAAACCTTACCTCTAATTAAATTAGCAGAAATTATCTGATCGTCGTCAGCTTCATATACGCAGATAGGCGTGCTGATAAAGCCCTTGCCTTTATATGTAACGCATTTGAAATTATCTGTGCTGGGTGCTGCTAAATTTAACACATTCGGGATTGTGGGAGATCTGTTCTCAACAAGCCGGCGCTCCGTCTTTTGATTTTTCTTTGATTCCTTCCGGTTGTACATGTATCTATATTTGACAAACATGATGATTGGCATCATCGATAGAAACAAAACAATGGCCATTAGCTTTTTCTTGTACATTCTGGTGTTCATAGTCAAATGCTTCTCTCTCCCCAGATATTTTTGTTCGTTCTTCTCTTTGTATCAAATTAACCAGTCAGGATTGCAAAATATACTGACCCACATTTACTTGTGTGGTATATTAAAATCATGGTTTATTGATTAAATGATGTTATGTCATATTTTATTTAATGGTCTTTTGCAATAGACTTGCCATTCAAAATGGAATATTTTGATTTAAAAGGTATGCCTAGGGTAAATAGTATTGTTTTTTAATGTTAAACGATTTAAAACCATTTAGTTGACTACCTTGTCTGTAGTCCAGAATTACGTTATATGCTATGACTTCATTGAATGGGGTGGTACTCTTTGGGCTGGTCCTGGCATGGCTATGATAGAGCATAGTTTCTGTTAAAAAGTCTCCATATTTCGGTATCGCCTGCACAGATGATTTTGAAACTTTACACACAAGTACCCAGTTTAACGGTGCGTGAATTGAGCGAAACAGTATGTCACAGTATTGTTGCTATGCGCCAGGATGGTGTAAAACAGACAGACACATACAAAGCTAGACAGATTATTGTCTCACAAGAGATGATAGGCAGATGGCGCTGCAGCCTTACAGAGGTATATAACTGATATTGATACACCTAAGCAGAGAACATGCCCAGGTATCCACAGTTTACCACCAGAAACGGTTTGCTGCTACAATTAAAGAAATGCAATCCGTTTCCTTCGAAATGAAGCACAGATTGCTACCAGGAAAAGTTTTTCAAGGATCTTTGCGGACGCTAGACCGGTTTTGGCAGGTTAATATACCAGACGTCTTAGCTCCCAGAGTACCTTTAGCTTAAAACCTCCACTTCATACACCATAGTGTGATTAAAAAATAAAAAAAAAACTTCCACTATAGTCTATATAGTACTATGGTTTACCATATGTAAAATAAGTTGGAACACTCTACTCTCTGATATCAGGGGCTTCTAAAAGAAAATGAAAATTTTAAGTATGACTTTGTAACTGACTACTAGCGCACCCTGGTGTTACAAAGTAATAACAGTCAACGCAATGATTAATATAACAGCAGTAACTTTATTGTAATACTTTGTACATACATTGCACATATATTCTGCTTTACAATTCTGTCATAGCTGGTTGCTATATAGGTTCTAGATACAAACGTGGTTTACAGACGACCTTTTTCATGAATTAATGAGGACTATTGCTATAATTAAAAACAGTACATACACATGCATAACTCAAAATTGCAACAAAATGATTTAAATGACGGATAACAGCAGTAATTTAAGCAATCATAACAAACGCTATTGGGGTAATCATACTGTATTAAGTTGAGACAGACAGTCCAGATTTTATTAGATCCATGTTTCAAAACGATATCTAGACCACTGTATTTTCTGTGTCTAAAGACAGGGCCAACTCCAGATGAAAGAAAAAAGTTTCAGTATCCAGGACCATTTGAACTTGTCAAAACTGTTAGTTTCCTGCTCCAAATAAGCAAGTGAAGGCGGAAATAAATAGTTGACTGAGATGAAACGCTTCGTGCTACGTGGTTGATACTATCAACTGGAATTCAGAACGACATATGTTTAGGGCAGCTGATCTTTTTTTGGACGGAATACAATACACCAATTAACACAAGGCACCAAAAACAGCCACAGTGATGATTATTTTGTGGAATTAAAATAGGAGAAAAATATTATTAACCTTACTTGGAAAAGCTAAGTATCTTTACCACAGAATGAGAATTTGTTGAAGACTTTTTCGAGATCCTTTAATCTTATGATAGAAATGAACTGATTCATATTCAGGAAGAAACATATTTCTAAGGAAAACAATGACTGCAGAAATGTAATATTTTGCCATAACCTGCTCACCAAACACAACTGAGCTATTATCCAACACATTTTGAGTTCCCAACTAACGCAGTGGAACTTCACCTAACACAATGTCATGGATACTTCTGGTATAATATATATACATCAAAATAATACAAAGAAACAAAATTTAAAGTTAGAAAAAAAAATACATAAAAATACATCACAAAATGTGCACCACTACGTAGTGAATGTGTGGCATGTCAGTGTGCCCCTATGACTTTGTACAGCTACATGCACTTATGAAATTCAAAGCTGATGATTTTATAAATACTACCAAGATGGAATTAAGAAGAAATAATGACAGTAATGCAAATAACAGAATTTATCCTTCAGCTGATTTGTTGCTCCTACATTAATGAGACAGACACCAGACTAGTAATCTGTAAACTTTTATCCTGTAAGGCACTTCATGTTCAATCTACAACGTAACTACTGACACATAAATTTTAGAGCTCAACTTCAGACAATTTACTTTTACACAAAGTAATAAGCAGACTATAATTCTTGCACTTTTTTTCTTTCCCAAAAAAGAAATTGCCCAAATCTATCTATACAAGGTGCTGTGTTTTCAACCTACTATTACAATGCAGTTTATGTGTTATTTACAGCTTGGTCTGAGATCTACAATGCGACTCTGTGTCATGCAGCACTCCTTTATGATGTACAATTTTATATAATATATTTGGCACATGGAACTTCCATTTTCGTACATATCATAGAAACATAAGATTATAAACTGAGCTCATACAACCATATCAGTATATTGGATTGTATCTTTAAAAAAACTTTCAACATCTTGTGGATGTATTCTGCCAGTTGAGTCTTTGGAATATTATATCCCTTTCATTCAGAGTCCATCAGAAAAAAATATCAAAGCAGCAGTTTTCAAGATAACTGCTGTAAACATAACCCACAATGCCAGAGCATCACTTCATTTTGTGGAGTCATTTTATTTCAACCACAAACTGTGTCTTCATAAGACCCATGAATCAACAACCTTCAAATGCTTTTCCTCACTGTACGACAGTGTTCTTTTCTTTGTCTTTTCTTAATTCTTTCATCAGGGTTTGTTGATATCACTCCACTGGTTTCTGAACTAGATCAGAGTTCCTCCAAACACACACATGCTTACCTCAAACAGTGACCACACTTTTTTCCCTTTGTCTTGAACATAACTGGCTTCTGTAAATAGGCCACCTGACCTGATTTTGTTTCAAGACAGGCATGATCTGATTTCTCTGAAGCATCTAATCGTTTAGTTAACTGGTCAGCATGACCTAATTCAGTATTTAGGTCAGAACGACCTTGTTTTGACTTTGAGCATTTTGTCATGGTTTGGCTCCATCCCCATGGCAATTACCACTATCAGCTCTCTTGCTGAGACTAGTTCTCTACTTCTATATCTAATGGACTGGTCCTGCAGTATTCAAATAAGCAACATTTTGATTGTTAGTATTGCTTTCTGATTGGTGTCCACTGGAAATGTAAACATTACAAACAGCTGTAACTTAGGTTCCACTTTCATGCTTTTTTAGTCCTAGTATGTTATATAAAAGACAGAAACATGGCAACCACTCCACAATCAACAAAGCCTGTTATAAACAATCCTTTGCGGCTCCTTTTGTTGATAAAGGCCCATTTTAATATATATTGCCAATGTGTACAGTTTCTTCTTTCCTTATGAACGTGCTGTCTGAACACCAGTTCTTGGCTAAAATAGCAATACACAACTATGATATGTCCCCTGAATCCTCCTCCCTGCCTGTGTTATACATTGGTTGATAGCCTTGATATGGTCCCCTCGGGGTAAAGTTCCTCTGGGTAATTCCGAGGATCCATGGAGTGAGGGGGTGGTGGTCTGCCATAGGCAGGGTTTCGGGGGTGGTAATCTGGCTCAAACCCAGAGTCATATGACCTAGAAAATAAATATCCATTTGTTGAAAATTGTACCTATATCATATGAACATGCCCGACAAATAAACATATTTACACGTTATATATATGCACATTGTGGTGCAATGTGCATATGTCGGTAGAACCAATAACAAGGCATTAAATTAACATAATTCTGTAGTATTTCTTTACTTTTTGGTTATTCTGTAATTTGTTAAGCCATCAATCTTCATTATATTATTAATTTTCCCACACAACTTTAGTTATAAATGGATAAAATAAATCAGTTTCATCTAATGGTACTTGGTATAGTGTAGTCAGTTTAGATAGAATATTAAACTAAGGAAAGATGTAGGTGCTGTTGAAGGCCAAATTCATTCTTATAAACCTCCCTAGGTTGTATAGTCTAAAAACACTCCAAACATGTAATCATGTATGGACTTAAATTTCTCTATACACACACATACAGTAATTTCTTCCCTTAGAAGAAACAGCCTTCCACAAGAAAAAGAGCAGTGTACGATAATGAAACTAATAATGCGCATCTATGATAACTTAAAAAGCTGTACCCCAACCTATCGTAGGGGTGTCCTGCCCCCTTGTCCACATCATCCAGGTATTTGTATGCTTCAGGATAGGTAGGAGGGAAACCATAGCCATTGGGATACGGCCTGCCATTGGGCTGAAATAATACAGTCATAATATAATTTTTCATCATAAAACAGGCATATTTCTAAAATTGAACTACAACTGATTTATCTAAGGAAAAAAAAAAAAACTCTAAGTTTTATAGTTCTAACGAGTAATCAAACAAAGATAACAGTCTTCTTTGACTTTACAGCTTCAAGGCTAGAATTCTTTTCAACAGACCCTGATGCCAAATCTCCTAGTCAGTGAAAATTTTAGGCACTATATGGTTAACACTGCTGATGGCCACTGTGAAGTAATCAAACTTTTACATGTCTTACCTTATAGTTCACATTGAGCTCGTCATACTCTGCTGAATATCTGCTGTAGTGGTCTTTGTTGTAGTCATTGCGCCAGGGTTCCAGGGGACCGTTGTAGTCTGGGTTCTTGTACTCCACTTTAATTTCTGGCTTCTTTGTGGCTGAGTCAGCAGAATCAGTATCAGATGTTGACGCTGTGGAGAGAAAGGCAAATGAAGTCTACAACCTTTTTTAACTTTATGTTGTATCTAAATAGTAAATGGTCCTCTCTTGCAATCTGACAAAAGAATATAGAGATATTTTTGCATACTTTGTTTAGATTTAGATATCTTTAATTTGGTGATCAATGACATCGTCCTACAAGGACTTTCTTTTATGCTACTAAATATTTATCAACAGTTTCTAAGACTAAATATGGTGCTTATAAATGGAAGCTGGTACCCAGAGACACTTATATGAGTATGGGGGAAATCTAGATAAGAACTCCAGAAGCAAAGAATTAAAAGAACTTGCCAAAGAAATTAATATTCCTTATAATCCCTTCCACCTGATTCCAAACAAATGCCCACATGGATCAATAAACATTTTTTGTAAAACACAATGACAGAACAATAACACAATGCTTATACCCGAGAGCACCATATCATTTTGATTCCATCAACACAGCAAGTGCCATTCACAAATAAGGGCACAGTATGCTATATTTCCCCAAATATCTTCTTGTTATTTTACATTCTATCTATGCAAGACAAGAACATTAAACAGGCTACAAACAAAGTAACACACAAGCACAGGAACATTATCTTTGGAACTAATACAAACAAAAGGCCAATCAATGCTCTCAGTTTTATCATGTGTTAGTTTTATATGCTGTCAACTGTATCCTGCACAGAAATTTACACATGAACTTGTCCATTTCGTGAACTCTGTCATCACAGTGATTTTATTTCTCTTTCAGGAATCCACTTCAACAAATGTTGTTCACAAGATTAAAAAGCACAACACCAATACAAAATTTCAAAGGCAAAATAAACATCCACCAGGGATAAAATAATTATAAGCAATGGATTGGATACAAAGAGTATGCCTAGTTTCTATGCAAATCAAATGTATTAACAAGGCAGCAAAGCTGTCAAATGTACAGACAAAAAACAGGAAATAACTATGCACAAAATAGGCTACTGTCAATTCTGATGCAAAAGTACATTATGTTAAACTGCAAATTCAACATCAAATTTTAATTATGCTCAAGCAGCACCCAAAATTGTGTTTTCTTCTATTCTGATGCAATATTACATAATGGTTAACAGCATAATGACCGTCAATTTTTAATAATAAAATATACATGGATTTTCAGAAAATGTGACTAGCATGGGTCTTCAAGCCCGTGGAACTTCAAAGTTACACCTTGAAAATGCCAATATGTGAAAAATTAAATTTTCACAAAAAAACTGTTTAACTGGCAGTAAGAATTACCAAACAGACTGCATTGCCTACTGAAGCTGTATTTTAGTCCNATAAAAAGCAGAAATCATAATAACAGTATTTATGTTTAAGAAAATCACAGGGCTGATAAATTACACTATCAAAGTCTTTAACAGGCACATCCAAAACAGTCTAGCTTAAAATACTCACATTTTAAAAAATAAATTTCAGCACCCAAGAAGGGTTTCAGAAAACAAAAGAAATCGAAGAAATGTTTTAAATAAGAACAGAGTCTCTTTAAACCAATCTTTACCTTCTATTTCAATTGTAGGTATGACTAAAAACATGTACAAAGGCAATATTATATTATTTTAAATCTACCCTTAAATACTTGAAAGTATCATATAATTTACAAAGCATTTGTATACAAGTATTAAAGACAAAACAAGAGTCAAAACTTCAAAAATTATAAGCAACATTGGGGCTATATGTATGTAACTTCAAAACCTTACAAAAGAAAAAGATTGTGCTCTTCAATAAACAGCAGTGCAATATAAATTCAGATATGTCTGTATGTATGCTAAATAAAGGAACACATGCAGTCACTTAACACAGGTGGATACAGGGGAAACCCACTACAGATACATTGGGACTTTGAGGTTACGGGGTGAAAGCAGAACGAACCCTCCCACAACCTGATTTTCCTGGATCCACCAGTGGGTAAATGATAAAATGTCATGATCTTCAAAGTGAGATAGATAAGAGCTATTACCTTCTTCTCTGCTCTTGGTCCTCTGATATATAAAGATGATGATGGCTATGATGAGGATTAGTCCCAGTCCACCAAACACACCTCCCATCACAAAAGCAAGGGGGATAGCATCTGGAATGGTGAAATATATACGAATCTATGATATTCATAGAGTGGTTATTAATATGGGCACAATATAACCCAAAAGTAATTTCCGTTTGAATTTGTGGACAATAAAAATAATTATCACAATATGAAACTCTTTTGGGATGTCTTCTTCCTTTTTTCAAGCAACCTAAACATATATCATACAAAGTCTAACAATAGTGTTTTCAGCAGTAAACAAAGTTTTCACACCAGTTAGCTAATAATTTTGAAAGAAATGTGTAATAAAAGCAACACAGTGAAGCAGAGACATGTTACAATTCTAAAAAACAACTTTTTTCTTAGTTAATGCCCACTACGGGCAGCTAAGAACACTCACTAAACAATATTTGTCACAGAAATTTATACCCATACTGATTGCTTCTCTGATGTTAAATAGTTGAGGCAATATTTTCAAAATGTGTTTTAACAACTGATATTGTTATCTGTATGACAGTTATAATGTCAGAGTAATGTCTGCACAAAGATCTGCACAACTCATGAAGCAGCATTATTCAAACCAGTACAATGAGTGCCCAATTTAAGTAACAAAGTGAAAACAACTTTTTTTCTGTGTGACACCGCCTAGTGTTGATTTTAGTGTTAAACTTCATCAACATTAGCTAAGTATTTCTTTCTTTTCTTTAAAACAGTTTTGAAGTGTTACTGGAAGTGTCATTGTCTAGAATAGTGCACTTTAAAAAAAAACTGACACAATATACCACACAATATACCTGTTAAGCAAGCAAAGTCATCTGAAAGGAAGGACACACACACAGTTAAAAAAAAGAAGAATAAAAAGCCAAACACACTATTTACCTCCTATACACCAACATGTCTCTGTAACATGCAAACAAAATAAAAGATAGGCTTGGATGATTGAACAAAAAATAAAAAGAAAGAAGCTACACAACATGCTTGTTTAATATTTGCAGAAAACAATGTCTGTCTTGATTTTCAACCAAAAAGAAAGTAAAATGGGTGACAAAATAGCTAAGATATGGAACACAGAGAAATATTTATACTACTGCAACAGACAGAGCTCTAGTCTGTAGAATGTCTTGTCATAGTCTGACCTGCCACCTACCTTTTTGTTTGAGCTTGATAACCAAGGCATCAGTGCCATAGGTGTTTTTGACACTGCAGTTGTAGTCTCCATAGTCTCCAGAATGGACATTCACTATGGTTAGTATGCTTTTTCTGCCAGTTGGAAGGTCTTCCTCTTCTACTTTGTATCTGGGATAGTAATTAGATACGTTTACAGTTTTTATTTCAGAAAATGAACTCAGCTCAACACCACCTGCATGTCTTACTCGATTCTTGTAATAAAGTCACATTTAGCTGACAACATATCACTTACGGAGGCTGACTGCAATCACAATCACACTTACCTTGCACTGTCTCCAAACTGCAGCAAGTCCTGCTCCTGCCTGGCCCATCTTATCTGGTCAGGTTTGGGCACTGACTCAGTCAGGCACTCTAATGTGGCTATATCTCCCTCCTTGGCGTATTGCTCTTCATTACTGATCACCTTAGGGGGTCCTAAAATATCACACGAGTAGTCGTGATAATAAGACTCATAACATGGGAAATATGAAAAGCAATTAACAAAAAAAATCAAATTGACATTTTCTGACATGGTGTGCAGCGCACAGACAATATTGGTAATTGATCAGTCACTTCTCTGGTGTCAATCGTTACTTGCCCCCCAAAGTCACTTACAATATTTGTCACATCTGAATCAACAAGTAGGCCATTACCTTTACTCTCTTCACATAAGAGCATACATAATTTTGCGTAGTACCTATGCTAATATTCAAGGCAAATATATCAGCCCTACTTACCTTTCTTCAATAAATGCAATTCCCTATTAATCTCAGAGAATCCAATGACATTAGAGTAACATATATAAATGCCCAGGTCACTTTCGGTCACTCTGGAAATGGTCAGTGTGTCCGAGCTGCTGAGGATACGCTGCGACCCCTTTTTCTTCCAGACTACTCGCGGAGTAGGGTTCCCCTTTGTCTTACAAGTCAGGGTGGCCGTCTCTCCAAGCTGTGCTGCAGCATGTTTGATAGGTACTGTGAACCTGGGGCCATCTGAAAATTAGATGAATGAAACCTTTATTCAGTTGCCCAGAAAGATCTGACATTATAACATTCAACAGTTGTATCAGTATTGGAGTTTTTATTTAGACTTCTCTGCAGCAAGTTCGACCCGCTGTGTTCATCCTGGAACCTCTGAACAAATAATTACAGAACCAAGCATCAACTTGACTTTTTTTAAGAAAAGAAAAAAACTGCCATTCTAGCTATAAGTTGGAGCACTAAGATTGGTATATATACTTACATTCTACAGCCATCTGATAATTTTTCTTGGTGCTTCCAACACTGTTGATGGCTTCACATGTTATAATATTGCCATCATGGTCAGCTGTTAGCGAGTCCACTCTAAGATATTTACTGTCAGCATCACCTATCTCCTCATTGTTTCTGTACCATCTGCAAGAGGCCATTATACTTGATAATGTACAACGATAAAGCCTGTTGTCATAGATAGAAAATACATCAATGGAATATATAAATCATAGAGAATTAATAAAATAAAATAAAATACACATTCAATCAATCAATCTTCCATGTGCCATTGATAACTTACTTCCAGGTGATGTTGTTGGGGTTGCCCCTTCCTTCACATGAAAACTGTATAGATTCTCCTTCTTTTACACCTAACTTGGGACTAGCAGTTATTGTGACTTCTGGGGCATCTGGAGAGGTGAACAAAACGATTACTTATTTATAGTATAAGAAAAATAAATGAGCAATGATCTTGATTTAATTTAAAAATCAATAAGTAAGCTTTACAGTTTATTATAAAATTAATTTCAGCAGAGAAGAAATTAAAAGAATCTAAAAGAAACACAAACTAACAAATTGAATGTAAAAATAACAATATAAAATATTATGCCACATACACACACACCCACACAGTATAGCTGAGTTAGAAAAAAAGCAGTGTTTACAGAATTTAATATGGTCGCTCCACCATATTTTCCATCTAAATCACACCATTTCCCACAGTAACATATTTTGTCTTTTCTATGTGACACTCTTATGAAATGCTGCATAGCTTACATAACACTTCCAGACTGGCCGAGGTGGTCAAGGGGTCAGTAAGGAAAGCATTCATAGCCTGGCAGGAGTACCTCTTCCCCTGGTCAGTCTTGGACGGGGTGATGGTCAGGTAGCTTATTGCATCTTGTCTCTTCCCATCTGCCTGGGTTATTGCTGAAACACAGAAAGTAAAATTGAAAACACATGAGAACCATAGAACAACCAGCATAAACACCATTAAGAACATCTTAGCATTCTTTCTTGTGGTTTATATGAACCCTATTTTAATGATTCTGCCAGCTGTCAATTTGTATTGAGAATTGTGCTAGGTTGTGCTAGTGTAATCTAACAATTGTGTTAGTTGTGACTGTGGCACAATGGACTAGATTATTAATTGTACAACTTCTAAGCACAATCACTTTCACTATTCACATCCATGCACAGGAATACAGGATACATTTCATGTGTTTATGTCATTTCTTATCATCCTATATCTCAGAGCCATAATTACATTGGAATAAATTCCTTCGGGGGAAAAAAGACAAATAATCATAACCCTAAATATCGCTATGACTGAATGCAACAAGGCGTGCGTGCAAACATATGCACCAAGAATACATACCTTCATAAGAGACATTATCAGTGACTTCTGCGCCTTCTACAAACCACTTCAGCGTGGGAGCTGGCTTGCCGTTGTTTGCTCTACATGTCAAATTGTAAGGCTGACCCTCCTCTACATTGACTACAGGGCTGCCGTAGATTATAGGGAAATTGGGAGGTACTGAAATTAATAAGAAATATTCCAAAATATGATTTATGCAACAATCGGTTTTTATTGGGACCCACTATCAGTAACTACTCATGTTATCAGCAATAAAAACTTTTAAGAGTAAATAAAAAGTGTAAATTTTTTCACTAAATATTGTTTTGTACTAACTGCAATATTAACATAACTTATCTCAAATGAGGGTTGTATACACAACTAAACTAATATCTAAAATAATTCTAAATCAAATATATTCTAACTTTTTTATTTTCACTTCTGTTAAATAATAATATTCTACTCTTCTTTAAAATGTGTTTTTGGAAAAGAAAAAATCTGAGAAACAAACAGTCTCTGAAGGTAAATTAGAGAGAAGTAATACTCACAGAGAACTGTTAACAGTACACTTCTACTCCTAAATTCTAGCTTTTATTTTTATTTTCTCTTCTGTTAAATAATATTCTACTCTTCGTTAAAAAACAATTTTGGAACAGAAAAAAATCTTAGAAACAAATAGTCTCTGAAAGTAAATTAGGGAGAAGTAATACTTACAGAGAACTGTTAACTGTGCACTTCTACTCCTGACCCCTGGCGTGGTATGTGTGGCCCCTATCTGACACTGGTATACGTCATCATCCTGGAGTTCTGCTTCCACTATCATTAGGTCATAGACACCTTGAAAAAAAGAAAACAAAAACATATTGTCATCATCATCAGTCTATTATATCTCTATAAATGTATATGATTTTGTATTAACTTAATCCCAGTGTCCCAAATTAAGATTATACAACTTCACTGTTTGCAATAATCATCTCTTACAGTAATGAGTCTGCCCTTAACATACCTCAACTCTTGAACAATTTTTGACAATTATCACAGTAACAAATCTGTATAAGACTAGCCACAAAAGGTGTATTTCACAATTATGGCAATATCCAGTCAAGAGGGTTATTAATTTAAGTAAACATTTTCAATGGCATGCCATACTTTTATTAATGTATCCTTCAAAACAAAATAATTTTCATCAACAGTTGATTAAACAGTCACAAACAATACAATACAAATCGATACAACGAGGAACAGCGAATGATGATACAACAAATACTAGAACTATTTCAGTATTCAAACACTGGAAGAAATGTACAGTCCCAGCACAATGGGGACCCCAGACGTACTGAGATAGGTTACACACATAATCTGATATTTGAGAAATACATTATACACAGGGTCTGACATACGAGCAAAAATAAACACTGATTGTACAAGAATTTCTCTCTCATGCTATTCTAAAGCTGGATAATGCTGATAGACTTGATGGGATATCTTGCAATGGTTCGAGAAAACTATAAGATTGAAACTGAAGAACAGAATTATATTGAGAATGAAAACAGAAGCCATCGAATAACTGTGTATGGAAAAAGTCTCTCTGTCCCCACAAGAAGTTGACACAATGAGCAGTACGTAAAATAAATCATAAGGAACAAGCTGATTATTAAGAATATCATAAAAGTTGCATCTGTCAAAGAAATGGGCTAGTGCCCTGTAGATTACTGGGCACATACTACATTTAGAAATGAAAGAACAGCACCAATAAGAGAACAGAATGATAAAACAAAGCCTCTATTAAATGTCTATAAAAGAAAAGAAATTAAAGAAAATATGGGTACGATTTGGATTAGGTAGAAAAACGGTCTTGCATTTTTTTAAAAAAGAAATTAAATTTCCAAATAAATTCAGATGTTGGGAACCATTTTGGTTCACAGATATGGGAAAGTAACCATTTAAAGTAATAATAACTCTTCGTTTTGGCCAAAAATTGGATTTTCCTGGAAAAAACGGCAATTTTCCCGTACTTACCAATGGTCAACGACCCCATTCCTGCATTCAAAGTTAATCCAGGGTTTTTTTCCTAAACGTACGGTTTTTTGTTAAAATCTCTTAAGAGATTTTAACTGACGGAGCTCTCTCTGACATTGCAAAGTCACTGGTGACCTACTTAAAACCGCGGGAAAAGCAGACAACACCAACACTATATAAGATTCATGAGATATATTCGTCTTTTTGTTAAAAATGCATTTATATCCACAATGTGTGCCATTCTGGGCTTTTCGTTATCCGACGCACTGTACAAAAACTCGCAACTTACGTCTGCGTCTGCACTAATGCGTTTGGCGCCATGTTATTTTGGTCTCGAATGAACGCGAGAATCCGCGTGACACCATTACGTCATTAGCAACGAATGCACTTGTCGACCGGAAAAAAGGCATCGTAAGCCCTATTGACAAGCACAGATTTTAGTTTTCCTACAATAACGGCCGTTTTAGTGGTAAAATACAATAGAATATATTTCCATGCGTTTTTTACAATGTATTTCATGCGGATTTTTGAATCTCAAAGGAAGAGTTATTATTGCTTTAATTTGGGTGTTTCACAAGGCAGTCAGTCAGTATACTTGGTCAAAGTATTCAGATTCAGTTGCTGCTTTCTGCCTTCTACAATCCATCTTTTGTGAACCGCCATCACCATATATTTCGATAAGAAAATTTCAAAAAAACATCTCATTTTCACTGGGTATCTAGACCCATGCATGACAGAGTCAAAAGTCATCGTGTATTCTTATCCCAAAAATTTGGCAAGTCATATTTTTATGAGGTAAAGTAGCAACTGCGCCTGGCATGGAAATACTCACTGAAGGTTCCGTAGGGTCCTGAAGTCAGTGAATGGAAAACGAGCAGTGACATGGACTGACATATGTTTTACAGCTAATAAGGCTGTGAAGACTGTACCTACAGTGTATGAGCAGTGGAGAGAAAGTGTGCGTGTTTGACTGGTTACAACTGGTTACTATGGAATTTTGTCTGGAAGCTAGAAGTAATTGTGCTCTTTTGACTGTTCAACAGTCAATGTAAGAGAACTTTTCAATTCAAGCAGCATGGAGTATGAATTAAGTGCTTGTCAGGAGTGTTGAATCTGCTGCTTACTTATCTAAATTTTTCTCTTTGATCAATTTACCAAACCAAAAATAAAAATAATCTGTGTTTCAGAGACTCCAATGGCACTCTAAATAGACTTATTACTTAAATTTTATTTTTCTACATCATACGTTTCAAGGGCAGAAATGGATTATTAAAATATAGTGCAGAGAGTGCTTAAATGTATCAAAAAAAAAAAAAAAAAAAAAAAAAAAAAAAAAAAAAAAAAAAAAAAAAAAAACTGAGACATTAAAATCAACAAACAACATTCACATCAGCTGAGAAAAAAAAGCAAATAAGAAAAAAAAAAACTTTGATCCAGTAACTTGTCAGTAACTATTTCAATGCCAGTAAACCAAACACATCATGGAAAAATCTCTCCCATTCTGCTTGTAGAAGGTTAACCCCTAGTGCCCTTAAATAAACTGTTGACTTTATCATCTGCTGCAGTATAACACCTCTAGTACAAAGAACAATGCCCATAAACTAAAATGCAATATATCTATGAAGCTTGGTGCAGCTGCAACAGGCACAACTGATTCTTGTCGAAAAAAAAAGTGCAAATGCAGCATCACTTCAACATCAACAAAGTTCAAAGCTCAGTGGGTTTTTTTAAAAGATAAATGCCTAGGTTATGTTGAAAATGCTGTACATAGACAGGCAATGTTTTAAGAATAAATACACTTCATCCCTTCCTGTAGCAAAATGGTTCTCTTTTGCAGTACTAGGTTTGAGATAAGCCTCCAGACAGCTTTTTAAGTCAAGTGATATGCCGTGATGGCTCAGTTCGTGGGACAGGGGCTGTAACATCTGAACATTGCCTGCGCACTGTCTGAGACTCACATATAAACAGAGTATTCAAAATACTTGAACTGTCAAGTATCCAGTGCAAGTAAATAAATTTTCAACAAGATTCTTTCAAAAAATATTTGTGGATCTGGAAGACAAGGGGACAAAGTTGTTTTTAAAAATGTCACCCATTGTTATCTGTTCTATTTACATCTCAGCGTAGTTTTTGTAAGTGGACCAAGAAAAATGTTGTTGTTTTTCTTGCAATGGCAGAGATTATGTGACCTTTGATCACTTTTTTCGTTTGTCCATGAAGATATTCTATGGTAGTGCCTATACATAATTCTTCTGTAAGCAAGGGAAAGCAACCCATTGCAGTTTTTGTGATCTTGTGATGAGCTGAAAGGGGCATCACATTTGTGTCACATCTAACACGTATAATCTGAACAAATGTCCATATAATCCAATTAAACATATAATTACAATTTGTAACCACTACCCACCAGTGTAACACTTACCATTGTTTTCATCTCCCAGCATAGAGTATCTCTCAAACCCTATAAGTGAGCGGTCAGTGCCCAGTCCAAACCCCCCTCTGGTCCACTGGACCTGCCCCTCTCTGTTCTCCACCTTACATTTCATGATGACTGTATCTCCCTGTTTCACCTGCTGGTCTTCAGGCTGTACCACAAACCCCTGCTGGCAGTAGACTGAAATAGAGAACATTACCAATATGATTGAAATTACTTATTATTACTTATTACTAATTACTTATTATTATTGGCAAAACTTTGCTGGGAAATTAGTCTGAAACAGAGAAAACACACCAATAACAGTTTAAAAACCCATTGTTTTCTGTGACAAATCTTTCTTGACAACATACTTCAGTGGAGAAAAATGAACCAATAAGCTTAAAAATATTTATTTTGTGAACTTCAGAAAAAACATACTGCCCGTTCCATTTTTAGCTAAAGAGCAACATTTTTTAAAGAAAAAATATTACACAACTTCCAACTATTTTTTGTTTAGGCTAAAGCAAAAACAAATGCAAAATTTAATGTTTTTATATAGCTAATACATATATGTACTTTATAGGAAGGGCAGATAGAGTGCTGACATTTGGGTAAAAAAAGCAAAAGAAAAAATCCTCTTACAGAAACAATCAGTCTGCAGATTTACAGAGTTTACACATCCAAATGACCACTTCTACAAGTTCAGCATAAATAAACTTTGTAATGTTACCTTGAAAAAGTTCAACTTTGCCTGCTATAAAATGTGTTAATCGGCCACACACATGGGGAACTAAGAGCAAAGATACTCAGTTAACTTATTTATGAGGAGGAAGCTCCCATCTGGAGAAAAGCAAATCAAAGGAATTGTCTTTTTTCTAGACAAGCTTTAAAAAGTTTATGAGCAGGATGCGGTAGGTCAATCTTTCTCTTCACATTTTTCATTTTTGTGCAAGATATTGAGACGGCCTTTTATAAACCTGATTGGAATCCCCAGCAAGTTTTGGAACAATGGAGAGAAGGATGAAAAAGGAGAGCAAAGAAAAATAGAGAAAAATCAATACCCACTGAAGCAGCAAACGTGTTTCCATTATTTCATAATCAGCGTCATGAACCCACGTTGAATGTATTAACTGTATCGCCCAATACATTGATTGCTTCCTTTCCTAATTTGAACTAGTCAAATCGAAGAGCACCCACTCCTGTCTCTGAACCACTTCAATACAACATGCTCTCTTATCGAAAAATTAATAAACCATCATCTGTTTATATAAATGGTTCTACAATTCAAATCCAATATCATCCCCAAGGCAATGATGAATATTGATTAAGTAATAGTTTTTAAGTGACACGTCTGCCTCCTACTGCTGAAGACTTGTGTAGTGCAATTTCATTGCACATATACGTGTCAACAATTCAAAACCACTGAATTTCAAAAAGAGGGTCTGTACCAATGCTACCTTACTTTTTGTCATATCAAATCCTAAATAAACTTAAAAACCATCTTATATTTTCATTTAAAATTTGACACACCTAGATTTTCACTAATTAAACCAATTTTATGTCACCGTAACAGTGATTTTGGCTCTTGATTTTACCTGTTGATAGACTATACTATCACAGTAATTCTTAAATTTATTTCAGCAAGCGTAGCCAGAGCTACTTCTCTGGTTTTCAAACAGTGAAAAACATGTAAAACACACTGACACGTGTAAGGATATATCACTATTTATCCACCCAAGTATATCAAACTGAACTCTTAGCTTATCTACAATGCCTATCTAAATCTACCGTGCCCTCTGGCTCTGTTAAGGCAAAACCCTGGGAACCAAGCCACATGGCTCTGTGCTGTGGGCAATGCTGAAGTAGGCAACCCACAGCACAATTTCTCTCTGGCGCAGATCAAACACTATTATTGGCACAATGCAAATCTAGCCCTTGAACCAGACATCAGATTCCAATTTTCAAATTTTCTTAGGAGAGAAAACAGTTCTCATGGTTGCCAATCTAAGGTCAATGTAGCAATACTATTAAACCTGGTTTTATACAAAAAGAGTCTTAAATTTCTATGAGAAAATTCTGGCTGTGGTTTTGGCCATGCTTTGCAGCAATGTTTTCTTTTAGAAGAGCTGCATGTACAGATTAAATATTTCACTGTACGTGGATATACCCAAAAAAAGAACAAGGACATGGCTATCTGTACATTATACAATTAAGAAATAATCACCTACTAGCATGTTTGATTGTTCTGACCTAATTTTACCTCTCCACATCATCCAAACAATCTATTAGTCCCCTAATTAAAATAAACATGGAGGAGCCTAGTCAGTATTATGACATAAAACATGCTCACATGTCAAAGAGGAGTCATCCCCCTCTCTGTACCATATAACTGTATACACATAGCCACTGCCGCTGATGGTTCTTCATTTGCAACCAATTGATTGAGGTGGACTCATTAAAGTATAGCCAAACAATGAAATGCTTTAGAAGATAAATGGTTGGAAGTTATTACAATTTAAGTTAGTTTTACAAAATCACAAAAGGAGCAAAAATTATTGGAAATATTAATATTTCACTCCTGGTTGAGGTTTGTAATAGGGAGTACATATTTCATAAAGCAGTATGTACTGGAGGGGTGGGGGGAGGGAGATTTCATAGTAGACATAAAAAATGTGGTGATTGACAGAATATACTATTGGCAACCTGTTGATTACATTGTCTAAGGTGCCACCTGCCATGATACATATAAAACACAGTCCAAACTGAATTCAGGCCAAGCCAAAACCTTGGGTCAATCTGTCCAAACATAGAACACATGCTCTAGGAGGGCCATCTCTGCAGCTCTCTGCAGCATATGTACACATGTCAGACCTTCTCTGTGCTTCACACAGAAACAATAAGGTGGAGTCATTATATCATCTGGAATATACATGTTCTTAGGAATGTTTTTAAGAATGTGTTTCTCAGTGAAGGGCCCTTATCAACAATGAGATGGTTTGAAATTATCTGAAGTTGAGATGTGATTACTGGGTATATTGTTCACTTTTAAGGTTTATGACCTGTCATCAAACAGACAGACTGAGTGGTAATCTGCTTCAAATTTCATAAAAAATCTTAACTTGTTCTTCAGTTAAATGGAAGCAGAATACAAATTCATTACCTTGGTAATATCTTACTATAAAGGGAATCTATACTCCCCCAACTGTACTCTTTGATTCTAAAGATGTACAAGATTTGAAGAGATTTCAGAATTACAAGAACCCCACCTTCTTCAGACTCAAACTGGAGCCAGCTTTCCTTAAGATAACATATTCCTGCTTTATTTCATTAAAACATATTAACCTCAACTTATAGCCTCGATAACAATCTACACATCTCTCTTTGTGGATCAGTAAAAGAAATCTCTAAGCATCATTTAGGGTATCTCTGGTTTCCTGAACCAGAGTTCTTTCTTCCATCTTGGCCTGTTTTTTATCATGGCGGACCTTTGATGTGGCAGTGGAACAAAGTAATGGCCTGACAATCATGAGCAGGGCAGGAGATTGCCAGTGGTTCTTGTACAAGGTAACCCCTTCAACACTCCAGAGGGGCCTGATATAATATAGACCATTGGCCAGGCATGTGTACAGCTCTCAGGTATTCTCTATGAGGAAAAAGCCCCTGGTTTTTATAATCTGAACCATCTGTTTATTGTTCTGTCTTGGCTTTGCAAAGGTGTTCTTGGCTTGGTTTCGCATGGTGTAGTTTAGCAATATTTGAGTAAAGCATATTATACATGTATGCTTGAAAGGTGCTGTGTGTTTATCTTTACAGAATAACCTTTAACGGTTTAGTTTAAGAGAAATGGCTTAGAAAATATGTCTTGTTTTCCAGAAATTTTGCTACATCCTTTTTGATTTCTCAGAAATGAATTTGTCATTATGGACAGTCTTTTAAATATTTTCTTATTCACTGATTTATTTATTTCTGTCTATGCTAAAGTTTCAAAAATAAGTCTACACAAGCTGGTACTTTAAGTGGTCCATGTTCTTTATACATACGGACCAGTATTATCAGAAAGTGGTAACTTCATTTGGAACATGGTACACAACTGTTTGCGATGTCTAATCTTATATCAGACAAGAAGGCGTTCAACATTTTTTATGGTCTCCAAGACCCCATATTTAGTTTAACTGTATCATCTCCACTTGTCTGAACTCATCTATCATATTTAGATTTCTTTTTTTTTATTTTGGTATATGAACAGAATTATTATAGTAACTGTTAAGGTTTGGAACCATGATGTTTTATCATAAATCCATGTGTATGTCCAATAAAGAGCGTGTTACCAAAAAACAATAAATGGTACAGCAAAGAACTAAATATGTACATGATTTACAGTCATTGATATCTGAAATGGATATCACATGGGTTCAAAGACAGTAAATAAGGCCAATGGAAAAGAGGTACAAGGAACAGGATGACTAATTCCTAGGAGTGGAATACCACCACATTTTGTGGAGGCCACAGAACAATGCTATGTGGCACTCATAAAATAGTTTTACTGGGACAAGATAATGATAAGCTCTGTCCAAATTATTTGGTATCTCCACAGTTGGCCAAACCAGGGAATTCCTCCTTTCTACACATAAATCTCATGGAGAACACATTTATGTGCATAACTTTTTATGTTTGACAAATAAAATTACATTCAAAATAAAACAAAGTTATTGCTTTAGATTCATGATTTAATCATAATGTCTACTTTTTTTAATTTTAGAAAAGTGAAATTGCATTTTAAACAAATCTTCAAATGTTAGTTTTTTAAACCTTTTACTGTCCAAGCATCATTTTCTGTTGTAAAACATAGTACCGTATATCTTTGTCAACTATGCCTCTTTTTTTTTTTTAGCTTCACAGACATTGAGTAACAGGCTCCAGAGAGCCCAGATTGTGGTTCCATGGGTTATGAAGTGGAAGATCTGGTAATTAACCACCCTCCACTGCTGTTATGAATCACTTCAAAGTGCTTGTGGAGTACCAAATTCCACACTACAGGTACTCTTTTTTTATAGGCTTCATGTAGGATTAAATAGTGATTTCTAGGCCAGGGTTTTGATACTTATGAATTCCTTGGTGTAAACATGCATGCTGGCTGATCTACCTATAAAAGACTAATGCAGTTTACTTTGGTTAGGTATTCAACCTGAGATTTTATTCGATTTAACAGAGAGGCAATCTGGGCATTTGAGGACTCTCTAAATGTCCTTGCAACTGTTTCACGAAGTTAATACCATAATTGATATTTAATAATCTTTGGGATTCTTGTCATTTAGATAATATTTTTAGATTTGACCACCTCAAATACAAGTCTGTAGTAAACTATCCACCAGATACTGAGGGCTTAGCTCAATGAGCCTGGGAAATTCTAGCCTTTTATCAAAGCTGGCCCATCCCTCATGATGGCTCCATAATGCCAAACTCCTGAGGTGATGCACTGAAGCTCATTGGTAGATACCACATTACATAATCATCTGATCACTCCTGGTATTTTACACAGGTGCTGGTGTAATCTCAGTCTGATACTACTGCTGTGTTGGTAAATACTATGCAGGGTTGTGTTCAAGGGTTGGGCACCATGCATTTTACAATACCAGAAGACCAACACTGTGTAAAACATACCTTTTGAAACAGTCACAATAGGCTTACATTAATTTTTCCCCACCTTATAAAAATGGCCAACAGGATCCATTCAGATCTAATAAAATTGCACAAAGAGGGCACCATGAAATAAGTGAATCTTGAGCCATTAATTATTACCAAACTGTTGTGTAATATGCTTAAGAGCAATTCCTGTTAGTAATGTGCAAGACCGTCTGTAACAGCTGGTCCATCATTACTGATGATATACAAGCCTCAAGACACCTCCTGGCATGGACACTCATTTATTTTAATTTACTCCAAATAAAGACCATCAAAGGCAAAAGCAATACCACTATTCAATAGTATTTCTCTAGTAAGGCTAGTATGCTTAACAGAAACAGAATTTAATCAGGAAAAAATCAATCCTTGCAACATTAATTAACTCTATAATGAACTGTTATTCTTTCTTAGAGAAACAATAGACTGGGCTGCTTTTGTTTTCTCCTATAATTAACTTCTGCATATAATTCAAATTTCTGTTTATGCTATGTTTAATTATCTTCATAATTATGTGGCAATGGGTCCCTGAACACTGAGTTGTGTGGCTGTGCTCTTGGTTATTTTTATGTGCCAGGTTATCTGGTATGCCAAATTGATAAATATAACAAGGAAAGAATGACCAGGGGCTACAAGGTGATTTACTTATATATTAGCTTTCCTTGTAAATCAATTAATTTGTGGCATATGGTACCCATTGGTCGTCACTGCTTTTTGTGAACTAAACAAGAAATTGTTACATTACGTATAAAAAACTTGACTTAAACACTTTTTCAATTTGATTTTGATACAAATTTAGCAAAAACCGTCAATTCTCTTCACAGATTCCTTTAATTTAGAAGGAGACACTAAAAGATGGAAACCCTTTTTCTGTTCACAACACAGCTAGGGTGGAGTGACTCAATTAGGTGATTCAACAACCCCACTGTAACGGACCACCCCCTATCTGCAACTTCCACTAATTAGCTCCTAGCCCACTCAGTATTAAAGGCTCTGTTGGAAATCTATACTGACCATCATGGTTCATCAGCCACTGACCACTATCTACTATTTACAATATAAACAGATGCTTGTTTTCCCTGCTACATCCCCCTAGGTAAGTAAACCATGCATTTTCTATATCCCATGGATAGGCAAGATCTTCTGTTGGCAATCCATGTCTTGGGGACCAAATACGTATCAATTAAGTAAGTATCAGATTGATAAATACGCTGTGATAACATGGGCGATAACATGGGCGTGAACACTTCATCAACCCCACAGTGATGTCTGATTTTGTAATCAACTCATTAAAATTTAGCTGTCTGTCTGAATTCAGTGTTTTATGATTAAAAGGTTCACATGCTGATTGATTTTGTTTGATAGTAGGAAATCAAATAAGAGCTATGCTTTGAAAATTCAAAACTGTCTTTTTATCAGTTGTGATTACAATAATGTCATAACCTTGGAGATCGTAACATTTTCAGATTTATCATGGAAACAGTTGGAGGGGGGTGTCAACCTTTATTCTGCACCATGAATTTATTTTCATATCAAATATAAAGTTCAAGCAGCTATATAAATCTTAATAAATATCTATAAATCTATATCTATCCATCTACTAATCAGCTACTGCTAATACATTTCTATCCATCCATATCAAGCTACCTATCTATTCACAGACAGCCAATGCAGGCTTCTCTTTCTTAATATCCACTAGGATTGCACAAACTGGGAAATGAAATTGAAGAAGTGAAGGTTGGGGTATAGAGTGATATAATATAATATAATATAATATAATATAATATAATATAGATAGTATTACTCTCCAGCATTACTCACCTGTACCAGCAAGGGCTAACCCTGCCATTAAGTGTAACAGTTTCCTTATGATGGCCTTCTCCATGTTGTATTGCATATTGTTAGAGCACCAATATACCTCTCACACCTCAACTACCAGGAGTCTACATGTACCTTGATCTTTATATATGGTTGGTTTCTGAAAAAAAATTAATTATTTTAAAATAAGCTATAATTACTACACATTTCATGTGCAGCTCTTCTTAGAGTGCTTTTATCTCATTAATCTAATGAATGACTAAAAACTAACCAAGGAAAAACACACACCATACCTGAAATAAGAATTGTTCAAACAATGTTCCTGGAGATTCATTTCCAAGATTCTAAAAACAATTAAGTAGATCCCTAAAAATAAATCATTTGCTATGAAAAGCACGTGCTATGTAAGAGACCATAACACTTGCTTACAGCCAATTCCTTGTGGCATATGGCATACTCTCTGTGGTACCATCCTCAGCTGCACATACCAGAAACTTACTCATATCATCAGATGCCTTTCAATATCTATGATTGAAAATGAACTATTTAACACGCTAAATACTTTAGCCATGACAATCATAAGAAAGTATGTCTAAAATATTCCAAGATCACCCCTTGTTTTAGGCACCCTAATGCACCTGAATCACATCCTGCTGTTAAAAAGTCATCAAGACCCAGCCATGCTTATTCTTTTCGATGAGGTAATGGTAGTTTTAATTAATTCTACCTCTAATCAACATTGTCTTCCGTCTGTGTCTGACACAGCAGCCATCCATGCCTGGCACCTGCCACAAAAAGCTTGCCCTTAGGCAGTCAGGGCTCTGAAAGCATTTCCAGATTCTGTTTCTATTGGAGCCAATAGAATCAATGTTTTAAGCAGAACATGCAATCTGATGATGCTCCATTTAATCTAATGGCAAGTGTTAATATCTACCTTCCTGTGGAATTATTTAATACAATTTGTGCACAGAATGATTAACACAAATATGAGATAACACAAATATGAGATAAAAAAAACTACAAACACAAAACACTATATCAGTTTGCTATGTAACCATGGGAAATGCATTTTTTAACATAAATAAACAAATAAATAGAATTTTTCCAGAAACTTATTTTTTCCTACATGATTTTAAAAGATTTGAGGAACATATTGTAAAGAGAACCATGCTCAAAATGCAACGAGATACTCTGATAAAGAATCCACAAAAAGACCAGAGGAACATTTAGGTACAAATTTTACCCTCATTGGTTGTGACACCTGTCACAGTTTTATGACAAAAAAGCTTTGGTCCATACACAAACCAGTTCTTAACCCTGCCGTTACCCATGGAGATGGCATGAGATGTTTGTTTCAAAAACCTGTTTTGGTTTTCAAGACAGACTGGAGCATTTGTACAAGTCAGGCAAGTCAGCCATAGGAGTGCAAAGAGCTTAGTCTAAAAGTCAAAATCTCCCTTCAGACCATGTTTTGCTTTTAAACCTGCAAACAAATCTTGCCTGCATGGAAAATGTCAATATAACCCAAACTGGTCCAGGTACAATGCATCATAACCATACCTTAGGATACATTGCCATGACAACAGCTTTAACAAATTTCCCTAGATACCATGCTGATGTAGTTCACAGTGAAGATGGACGTGTTGAAAAATATAAAATGAAAACAACTTTTCATCTTGTACCTTCGACATCCAACAAGCTACATGCCTCAGTTTGCATCCTATAATCATAGATCGTATCCCATTTAAGAATCCACCTCATCTTCCTTCATGGAACACATAGGAGCAGATCTAGTCAAATACTATTAAGCATAAGGTTTGTTTAAAACACCCCTTATTTTAATTTAATCACTTTACAGTTGCTTTATTGGGCACATGTTACTGCAATATCCAAACTTGTACCACTCTGTATACATCTGTAAATGCTTAAGAGACAATCTAAATGGAGCAATGTGAAACAGGAGTGACAATACAGAACAATGGTGTTATCTAATATATATAAACATCCAGATTTTATCAAGCTCACCTACACATCCATTACCAAATTACCCTTGCAGCTAAGTAATCAAAATATGAGTCTTCACACCTTAAAACCAGGGACCCACAAAAACTCATCAAACATTTCACAAAACCACATGTATGCATGATAGCAGATCTGAAAACAATAAAACCATGATTGGTGGCCATGGCAACACATCTTTCAACAAACATGAATGCCAGCAATTCTGTGCACAGGTTGACCTAGTTAACTACAAGTTTTCCCAAGCTGTATGAACCAAATTTCTATTGGCCCAAATATAACACCCTCATGAATCTAGAACAAGTAGTAAGTAAAGTAGTAAGGCTGGAGTATCTGACATCAAGCAGAGTCGCTATCTTCTGAGTGTTGGCAATAACATTTAGGTTGGGTTTCAAGAAGTACTTCAGTCCCTATCTGTATGGTATCAGCCACAGGATAATGTGATGAATCCTACATGTCTGTGACTTTCACCTGATGTGCTTCAATGGCTCTATTTCCTGGAGTTTGCAAGTCAACTCTCCCAGCTTCAAATTAATAAATAGAAGTACTAGTACATACCTGTGTTAATTTACCTCAGGATACAGAAACCTTAGATTTCTTCAATATGAACATCATTATACCACATATATTACACAATAAGTGAATGAAACTGAACTGACACCACACACTGGACACTCAGATGCAGAAAGCATGGGCAATGACATATAGATAGAACATTGGAGTGTATAACATCTGCTTTTAAAATTTGCTTATTACAGAAGTTTTAAAGTACTTTTTGAATGGTCAAAAATGACAGGTATGGCACTTCTATTTACAATCAGGAACTCGTTTGGCTTTACACTTTTGACCACAGCCTCTGCTACTAACTGGTGTTCATCATCTATTCTAAGTGGTCAGTCTAAGTGACCATTAATCAGATTGGTGAGTTACACCCCACTTTCACTTGTCATTCCACCCAAACAAATGTTAAAAGATGCTGTTTCCATCTATTACCTTTGACAAGCTGCTACTTGGTTTTATTCCTATAATTGGAATACAGTTAAATTTAGGAATCATATATATAACGGAAGCCATCACCATGGTGATTCATATAACAGATGCAGCCATAATACTTAAATATATATAACTGAAATAGTCAACTAAATTGTACATAATGATGCCATCTTTATTCTAAACAGCAAATCAGTGCCTTCTTTGGTGACTATAAATATCTGAAGGCAACAGTCTGAGTGTATAAAGATACACAAAGCCCTTTCCATTTTCAGTAAAAATAGAACCTTGCAGGTCTTTCAACAAGCATGTCAGCTTAGTGGCACTAAAAGAATGTGATCCTGTGATCATGACAATGTCAATTATCACTTTGATTCCAATGACAATTCAACAACAGACTGCTTGCTGACAGAGAGGATGTTTTCACGATATTCTTGTAACAAAATCTAGCCCAATGAGACCCTGGAGCTGATCCTTGAAATGCAAACATGATTAATGATAACGATGATGAATGAAAAAAAACCTATAAAAATACCTTATATAAGACCGAATTCTGTCTATTTTGCATGTGAACAAAACTGAAGGAAGAATCCAAATCTGTTTTCAGCACTCATCCTAACATGCTCACTTGGAACCGTACCAACATTCGATCTTTACCTATCTTCTGTATCAGTTTTGCAATACTTCCAATGATTTCTGTCTTCAATACAACCCACTTTGTCACATTAGGTTTCTGATATGACCTTGTTATGACTTTTACAGATATCAGTTGGCATGAAGCCATATGAATTTCTATGAAAAGTACTTGCACTTTCATTACTGCCTGCCAAGATGCAATTACGTATGCTTGTGTTACACACAAACTTGTTTCTCTTATAAGGTTGAACCAATTTAGCTATTCAGGTCCAGATTATCACTGTAATGAAAATAATAAGACGATGTAACAAACAGAAATTGTCTCTGCCAGATAGATTGGCATAAAAACTGTCTTTGTATATACCAATGTTTCACTGTGTTGGAATTAAGTTAATATAAAACAATTTCCATTCAGCCCATTTCAAATCATCTACCCAGACTCCCTTTTCTTTTTTATTTCTCTGATATCATTTTAATAAATTGTGCATTACCATGTTCTGATATTTTAAAAAAGTACAAAAAATATAACAAAAAATGTGTATTCTGAGAAGAAAACCAAACACAGTACCTGTTTTCTGATCTGATCATAAATCAGTGTGATGAAAGAGAACAAGATATTTCTCCTGGAAACTATTTCAAATGACTCACAAGCTTCAACATTTCAATTCAAACACCATTCACAAAACAGACTGTTATTCAAAAAGACCGAAGTGCCTTTCGCCTGTTACTGTTTTTTCTTCTCCTCTTTTTTTTATTTTTCAACCTTTTGCATGTTTTTCATTTAGAAGTGGAACTGAGCCAATATGTCTTGTTTTGAACATTAATAACCCTGGGATATAAAAAACCCTGATTTGATTAAGAATGAAACCTAATGGTTGACCCCAGTGTAATTTCCAGCTACTTTTCTTCTAACCAAGTCCTGTTATACTATAATTGTGACATCAAGGTTATTAATGCCTTACCCCATGGACAGACCAATGGCAACCTACCGGCATACAGAGCCTAATATATTTCAATGCTTAATTCTTTTTTTTTTCACCAATTAGTTTTAAGTATGAATTTAGAAATTGCATTTAATATCAAAGGCAATCAAATAGGAAAACTTATTTTCTCCTAACTGTTGAATCTGCTGCTTAAGGTAGAGAGTACTTACATTAGATAAGACTTACAAGCTAAAAACCATTCTTGATGAAATTCACTTTTACTTCTCATGATTAACTGAAACTATTTAAGAAATATATAAGTACATAGTAAGTTTTCATTAAGTAGCCACTGCTTGACTCCACCATTGTTACTCTCATATCACTGGTATGGTACCCCATGCTGAGCAAACTGCATCTTATTATGGTAATTCTTTAAAATATTAAAATTCCTTATTTTTCTAATATTAAACTTTAACTTTTTCATGATTTATCATTTTCAGACATACAAAACAAAACAGATTTTGACATGAAGCCAAGTAACTTTGCAAAACCTTTGAATCAGCACATTAAGTATAATAGTGTATCACTTTTTTAGATGGGTAAAATTATTGATTGATTTTGAGTGTTTTTTTTTTAGTAATTACTGTAACTGATGAATTAATTAAGACTAAGTCTAAGTCTCAGTTTAATTTAGACTACAGCTATCAGTTAACTGCTAAATTGGTATAAGTAACATCAGAATCACTACCTCATGTCTTCTCACCTGCCAGCACTTAAGGTAATTTGGGAGCAGAGGGGTCAGCTTACTTAAACTTCAAGGAAGCAACAGTTAACAGAAGCAGCCAAATGTTTTCAGACTGATTCTGACATAGATAACTAAATTTTGTTAAGACTATCCGGAGTTGTATGGTGGAGAACAGTCAAAGATTTTTTTTTTGCCATGGTGGAATTTTTTCCCTACCTTCCATAATCATTCAGTAAATATGTGTTTACTAATACATTTAAAATGAATTGATTTTGAAATATTCCTCATAAGAGGCAGTATTATTAATTATCATTTCGGAGATTGAATCTTATCTCCATTTTAACATTCAGCTTGACTAAAAAAATTGTCTAACAAAAATTAATTTTCCCATTATATAATTTGTTTAAGACTTCTGCTGTTTTATGATTACATTTGTCATTGTTATAATAAATGTAACTTCCAACAATAGAACTACTTAAAAGAAACTGAAGAAAAACTTTCTATAAAATGTCTGATACCATATTACCTATTCTAGACAGTTAAAAATACTGTTACAGCATGCTTATTAGCTAGGATGCTATCCAGAATAATTAATTTACTTGAGTCTGATAATAAGAAGGGGAGGAGTTCAAGCAAGAAGATAGTTTACCACTACACCACAGGACCCTGTCAAGACAACATGGAGTTTAGCAGCATGTTATGTAAGACAGGGTGCCTTCATGTTCCCCAGATGAGGCACCTGTTCCAGGCCTCCTATCACATGTCCACAAGAATGTAGGGCCATCACAAACTCATATGGTACCCCTTCTCAAACAGAGGCAGCCTCCATATCTCCCCAGCTAGAGGTATCAGGATTACCAACTGAACACCAACACTGGGCTCATTCTACCAGGGTTGCCAACATAGGGCTTATTTTTAAACAAATTTTTGCTTTTTCATTGTGAAGAGTGCACAATTCCTCAATATGAACTTTTCACCATTTCATCTTTCTAACTGAACCTAAACCATCCTATATATAAGAACAGTAAGATCTTTTTGCAGTTTAAGACCATGTGCCTTAAAGAAGGTGCTTCCATCAGTATCTCTTACTATCTTAAATGTTTTGAAGGCCACTAGAACAGTGTGGGTCAGCCCATGACAACGCAGAGATAAGAGCTCAGCACGAGAGAACCAAGTTCAAACTGAAACCTTTCCTACACAGAAAGATGTAGGAGTAAGATCCTTCTACTTAGAAAGTCTTCTTCTTAACCAGTGTATCAATTTTCTATCCTCCGCAAGCTTCCCACTGTGGAATACACTTAAAACTGGAGCCAGAAGTTCAGCTTCAGTCTGAATACTTTTCCACCATAAAACAAGTTTGTTTTCAATGAAATAGCTCCATCTTTTTCAGGCATGCTTGTGTACATGTGTGTGAATCTGAGTGCTGAATCATGTTATCTGAAACACACAAGAATTCAAATTTTCACAAACCTATGTTTCATGACTTCTGCTCATCTTTTCTAATTTTTTTTTTTATGCGCCCTTTGCCAACAAACTTGTGGTTGCTTCACAAATTAAGTACCCAGCAACACAAACTGTATATGAAACTGAATATTTCTGGTTTTTCAATGGTAGAAACTGTATCCTCACCATCACACCATAAGCCAGTAACAGTGGTATGGTTTGTTTATATTCAGTAAGCTTTGCTATGCAATACAGTTTATTGGTGTAGTACTCCACACACCCCAATACTAGTACAGGTCCTACGTGTCTTTTTAGGGAGACCCTAACATGAATAATGACATTAAACAAATCACAGTTTAGGTACCCATGAGGGTGACCATTTTAAATTCCAAAGCTACCCACTAACACTTCCAGAGAGATTGGTTCAGACACTGCTGGATTATTTTGCCAACTTTTTTTGTGATTTTCTCACACGTTTTGTTTTTAATTTAATTTTCAATTCTAACTCAAAGTTCAAACAATACAGCAATTGTCAGTCATTCAAAGTTTGTACTCCACATGCAAGATGGTCTCAGGAATTTTACATTAAAAGAAGAAAAAATCTGAACTTGAACTCTATTTACCAGGAACTTCTTTCCTCAGCACAGGACTCCCGCATTCTAATGCACTGACTGTAAGTTTTGATAATGCCATTAAAGAGTGACTTTTCTGAATTAATGCTACATACCACAAATTATGATAAGCCCTTTATTATAACATTGTATTGTCCTTAGTCTTAATTTAGGCAATCTGCATACTCAAAACCACTTATTTATGTAAAATAGTCACTGGAACAAGCAGCCTAAATGCTTTAAGATGCAAATTGTACTACTACATTATCTCCAATGAACTTCATCATTATTTGGAAATAAAAACATTAGACGGGACTTCTACAAACAGTCTGATTAAAAAAGACCCTCTGGTTATAAGATATCCTTGACGATTAACTTTAATTTCAACAAGCTTTACCCAAACCTTCAAAAATTCTAGCAGAGGCATGCAGGAGAGCAAACTTAATGCAGCATAAAACATATAGTACAGGTCCAAATTGTTTTGGCAGCTGGTTTTTGCACCACATAGTACCCAAATAATGTGAAATGACTTGGACACTCCTCTGACTAGAATATGCACTCTGTCCTTAATAATAACTGCCATGATTCCTTTCCAAGTTCCTGGTCTAACTAATATGTACCTGGAGGCCAATCATTACTATTACAATTTGGCAGAAATATTGCTGTATGTTATAAATGCAGATATTTAATTCAATTAAAATGTATGGGTGGTTATCTACTTTAATAATGTACTTTAAATATTTATCATTGGTGAAAATCCGTGCGCATTTTTAGCATAATTTTAAGAGAATTTTCTCTAGATCAGATACAAACTGATTTAATGTAGGTCTCACACACATAATATAAGTCTCACAGGATCACCAAAGAACGCTTATCTTTGTTTATCATACCCAATATACTGATACCACTTCTACATAAGATGCTGACCAGTGCATTGAGAAGATTCACACTGTATCTTGCCAAACTCTTAAAACAGCATTCCTAGAGTGCCTACACTTTACATGTGTACTTGCCTGCACCAGCTAACACTTCAGTTTTCACCAAGTGTCTGCTTGCACAGTGTGAGTGAAGTTTCCAGACAGTCATTCAAAGAGACAACCCAGCACTGTTGACATTTACTTGAACTTCACTTTTCACGATGGACTGTTCCATTCCTTGTTTTAATATTACCCCTGGCAGTGGACAGAAATTCCAACAAAACATATATTGAACTCAATCTGCAATGGCTCTAAAATTACTGCCATGGCTTTCACAGAACTGAAGTGGCTGAAAGCATTGTTGAGAAGTACATCATAGATATGAGGAAAAAGAGTACAAACTTACCCCAAAATATATTCCTATGGAAATGTGAGCTACAACTTTCCACAAAACGCCGGTAGTACAACAGATAACACACATGTAGGAGAACTACTAGTATCAAGAGGAGTTGTTGGAGACGCTGTTCCAATCTGCCATTAATCCTGCTTCTCAGTCTACTATGACCTGTTTCTCTCTGGCACCACAACTACCAGCTGTTAGCCAACCATCAGCCTCCACTGCATGCTTTGGGCAACAAACTTCTTGGGGAAGGGCAGAGGGGAAACGGATCATAAGCTTAAAATTCCCACAACCACTTGGGTAAAATCTTTTAATGGGCCTCCCTGTCACTGTCTTATCATAGTAATCAATCCATTTTACATTCAGGGACCCTAATCTCCCATTCTGCTAATACATTTTAGTCTTATTTGTTTTAATGGAAAACTTGATTATTTCCCATTAACCTCTCCCCTCTCTGTCTTAGGGGAGCATATCTCTGACCTGTCCACGTGGGTTGGTTAAAACTACACATGCTTCTTGTATTTTTATAGGGACTGACCTGTGCTTATACATCTTCATGGTTGTTATGAATTTACACTGCACCAGAATGGGAAGGCAATGATCACAGGGAAGATTACTGTAAGCAAAACCAGTTGCCCCAGAAACAAACATGTTGGAGCTTATGGTATAATCTTTTATAACAACAACCTCTTCACAGTTAGATACTTGGGGAGAAGATCCATTTTGGGATTATTTTTTGACAGGAGACAGTGATAAGATCATTTGATATGGAATCTGGGTTAGAAAAAATTTTTTTAAAACATAAGCTTAAAACACAATTCTTGCTGCTTTCATTTCTCAAATACATACAGAGGGCATACCCCCCCCCCCCCCCGCCCCCCAGTAAATGATATGTAGATTTTGAAAACTGTGATATAAATGGATGACCACTAACAATACTTTCAACATCAACACCACATGTAGTGGACAAGTGACTCCTGTCCATCTCATCACAGACTAAGCCTGTTCTCACAACTTTTAGATCGATCTATCACCGCGGGGAGTCTCACTAGATTACTGTCAGATAATCCCCCGTAAGTGTCCGTCCCCGCCTACTACAAGCTTTAAGGGGTAATTAACTTTCGTGTCCGCCCGGCTGACAGCTATTTAGCGTGAACCCCCAGGGAGTTAGGTCGATCCAATGTAGGTCGATCTAATCTATGAGAATGGGGTGTTAAACATGCAGTTTCAATGGTAATCAAAATATGCACTATAATTTTTTGTCTGTTCTCTTACATTTTGTGTGGATTTTCTTTCTTCATTAATTTATTTATTTCTCCCTCTTTCTTTCTTTCTTTCTTTCTTTTTTTTTTTTTTTTTTTTTGAAGTCGTCTATAAATAGCCTTTATTTGGTTGCTCACAATTTATGATCTAAAAGTTATTTGACAAAGGGCACAGGACACTGTGTTAGCTGATCTTAAAATGTTTGAGTTGAGATAATAAACTAGTTTATTAACTCCTAGCAAAACTATACAATCAATGTATTGTCATATTTAATACAGATATACATATTCACCATTTCAGCAGTGTATTTTTTTTACAATTCAACTTGTATATAACATTCTACACCATTTATTGACGATTTTTTTCCCTTAGCTTAATTAGCACCCAGTAGCTGTGGCCAAGCAGGTCACCTCACCTCTGTCAAGCATGATTGACCACAGCATTAACTGATGTCCAGAGACAGACTATATACAGCAGAACCAATCCCAAGACCACAACATGATGACCAATGACCAGATAGGCACTGTCCATCACTCTGGTCACCTCAATGTTAGGGGTGATAGCACATGAGTCAAATTTGTGGTGGGCTAAAGGCTTTGAAGGTGAAGAGGCACTCAAGACTTTTTACAATCAACTTTTGCCGATTTTTTTTTTTTTTTGGAGGGGGGTGTACTCAGTTCCTTTTTAGTCCCTTTTTTTCTGTCAAACTATTTGCTGGATTAGCAACTGCTTAATTTTTATCTTCATCAGTTCTAGAAGAAATAAATCAAGAAAACTACTGCACTTTGCTTCCTTGTTCATTCAGAAAGTGCTCATAATACCAAATTACAGTAATTCATATCCTGAGCTATAGCTCTAGAAATAAACAAAATAGAAAAAAACCACACAACTGACCAATGGTGTAAATAACTGAAATCCATGGAGGCATCTAACAGTCTGCAACTTCTTTCCTGACCAGTGAAAGTGGCAATAAATAAAGTAACGAACTGAGAAATTTGGCACGACTTGATAATTTGATCATTCATCAAATTTTGTCTTGGACATGCTGCACTTTGTGCTACAGTAGGGCAAGAATTGATTGCAAATGAGACTAATTTACATTTTTTTCATTCTTACTGACACGTGCTGTCTATTGTAAATCATCACTCCAAGGAAACTTAATTGTCCTCAGGAAATTCAGAAAAGTATATTGAATTATAAATAAGACTTCAATGTGTAACCTCTAGGGTTCTTAGGTTCTTACAAATGGATAGATCTGAAGGAGGTGGGTTGAGAGGTAAACATGGGGGGGGGTGCATTGCCTATAACAGGAAATGTCACCAGAATGATAAATTTGCACTGACCACAAAGGTCTCACTTTGACCATCTTTGTGACACAACACACAAGTGACCACTGTGGTCAGTGTTTACAGAGGAAGTGGCAATAACAGCAGAAATTTGTTAGAACCTGCTCCTGGGCCAGAAGGTCTCTCAGCCTCAGCAACTCTTTGCGGAGTGGAAATCCTTCTTCCTAAAGACATGTACACAATATGTTTTTTTCTAAAACATTCCTCAAGTCACTAATGGGGAGCACACATTTGTGACAAAAAAAATCTATTTAAAAAGTCATCAAGATTATTTATTATTTATTTGTTACTTCTCTCAAGTAATCACTTAGAAGAGTTATGATTCAGAACTCTGTATGTGATTCATGAATTTTATAGCAATTAACTGTTTATAAAAATGTTCAAAGAAGAAGTCAAAGTTGAAAGAAGTCTCCCCATCCCACCTCTGCTTTATTTGTTCCTCTAATTACACACCAAGAAGAGCACTGTGTGGCCCAAAACAGCACTGATAGTTCGAAAACTATTCACCATTGCCATAAGAAGAATTTTTTAATTGCCAAGAGACATTATATAATCTATATTCATATACCCGAGTTTCATGGAGATCTGAAACTCTTCTATCATCTTGCCTCTGCCTGTTCCAGAAACCCCTCTATCCCCTGAAGCTCAGGGTGCAACTATAGAATTACTGAGAAAAAGTGATATTACATGAAGGCATCCATCCTTGCATTTATGTCTAACCTTGCACGTCCACGTTACCTTCTTGAGTAAGACAAATGTTTTCTGCGTTCCTCCAATGATTCATACACACAACCTCCCTGGTTATCTGAGGAAATATGACATATTCATCATTCCACCTTCTCTCTATTGCTCCATATCTCATCACTACCCAGCATAACATGTGTGATAGCTGGAGCGTGTGTATAGATGTGACATTTACAACAATTTCCTGGAGGAACAGAGAGCTTGCCAAGAGAAACTTCATTTGTTCATAATGTGGCCATGCATGGGTTGTACTGAAAATGCACACCAACACTCACAGGCGTATGTAGATTTGTATACGCACATACACAAACATAATTCAGAATTTAGTTATCTTCAATACAGCAATCAATTCTTTATCTGCTTTTGCCGGTTCAGAACATGCCGAGATGTATTCATGCTGCACAAACTGCACTGTAGCAATTCTTCATTATATTCATAGGAAAAACTTTAATCTGCAGCAATTCCACATTTTGTCCTTTAATTCTATTTTCCTGCTAGATTCCCCCCTGATTATCTTTTAAAGATAATGATCTATACGAACGTTGCCTTTTTTATTCCATTTTCTTAAAGTCCCTGTTTTGTCACCNTCACCAAGTGTCTGCTTGCACAGTGTGAGTGAAGTTTCCAGACAGTCATTCAAAGAGACAACCCAGCACTGTTGACATTTACTTGAACCTCTCTTTTCACGATGGACTGTTCCATGCCTTGTTTTAATATTACCCCTGGCAGTGGACAGAAATTCCAACAAAACATATATTGAACTCAATCTGCAATGGCTCTAAAATTACTGCCATGGCTTTCACAGAACTGAAGTGGCTGAAAGCATTGTTGAGAAGTACATCATAGATATGAGGAAACAGAGTACAAACTTACCCCAAAATATATTCCAATGCAAATGTGAGCTACAACTTTCCACAAAACGCCAGTAGTACAACAGACAACACACATGTAGAAGAACTACTAGTATCAAGAGGAGTTGTTGGAGACGCTGTTCCAATCTGCCATTAATCCTGCTTCTCAGTCTACTATGACCTGTTTCTCTCTGGCACCACAACTACCAGCTGTTAGCCAACCATCAGCCTCCACTGCATGCTTTGGGCAACAAACTTCTTGGGGAAGGGCAGAGGGGAAACGGATCATAGGATTAAAATTCCCACAACCACTTGGGTAAAATCTTTTAATGGGCCTCCCTGTCACTGTCTTATCATAGTAATCAATCCATTTAACATTCAGGGGCCCTAATCTCCCATTCTGTTAATACACTTTAGTCTTATTTGTTTTAATGGAAAACTTGATTATTTTCCATTAACCTCTCCCCTCTAAGTCTTAGGGGAGCATATCTCTGACCTGTCCACGTGGGTTGGTTAAAACTACACATGCTTCTTGTATTTTTATAGGGACTGACCTGTGCTTATACATCTTCATGGTTGTTATGAATTTACACTGCACCAGAATGGGAAGGCAATGATCACAGGGAAGATTACTGTAAGCAAAACCAGTTGCCCCAGAACCAAACATGTTGGAGCTTATGGTATTATCTTTTATAACAACAACCTCTTCACTGTTAGATACTTGGGGAAAAGATCCATTCTGGGATTATTTTGACAGGAGATAGTGATAAGATAATTTGATATGGAATCTGGGTTAGAAAAAAGGTTTTAAAACATAAGCTTAAAACACAATTCTTGCTGCTTTCATTTCTCAAATACATACAGAGGGCATACCCCCCCCCCGCCCCCCCCCTATGTAGATATGTAGATTTTGAAAAGTGGATGACCACTAACAATACTTTCAACATCAACACCACATGTAGTGGACAAGTGACTCCTGTCCATCTCATCACAGACTAAAACATGACAACTTCAATGTAATCAAAATATGCACTATAATTTTTTGTCTGTTCTCTTACATTTTGTGTGGATTTTCTGTCTTCATTAATTTATTTATTTCTCCCTCTTTCTTTCTTTTTTTTTTTTTTTTTTTTTTTGAAGTCGTCTATAAATAGCCTTTATTCGGTTGCTCAAAATCTATGATCTAAAAGTTATTTGACAAAGGGCACAGGACACTGTGTTAGCTGATCTTAAAATGTTTGAGTTGAGATAATAAACTTGTTTATTAACTCCTAGCAAAACTATACAATCAATGCATTGTCATTTGTATTTAATACAGATATACATAATCACCATTTCAGCAGTGTATTTTTTTTACAATTCAACTTGTATATAACATTCTACACCATTTATTGACAATTTTTTTCCCTTAACTTAATTAGCACCCAGTAGCTGTGGCCAAGCAGGTCACCTCACCTCTGTCAAGCATGATTGACCACAGCATTAACTGATGTCCAGAGACAGACCATATACAGCAGAACCAATCCCCAGACCACATCATGATGACCGATGACCAGACAAGCACTGTCCATCACTCCGGTCACCTCAATGTTAGGGGTGATAGCACATTGGTCAAATTTGTGGTGGGCTAAAGGCTTTGAAGGTGAAGAGGCACTCAAGAATTTTTACAATCAACTTTTGCCGATTTTTTTGTACTCAGTTCCTTTTTAGTCCCTTTTTTTCTGTCAAACTATTTGCTGGATTAGCAACTGCTTAATTTTTATCTTCATCAGTTCTAGAAGCAATAAATAAAGAAAACTACTGCACTTGCTTCCTTGTTCATTCAGAAAGTGCTCATAATACCAAATTACAGTAATTCATATCCTGAGCCGCGGCTCTAGAAATAAACAAAATAGAAAAAACCACACAACTGACCAATGGTGTAAATAACTGAAAGCCATGGAGGCATCTAACAGTCTGCAACTTCTTTCCTGACCAGTGAAAGTGGCAATAAATAAAGTAACGAACTGAGAAATTTGGCACGACTTGATAATTTGATCATTCATCAAATTTTGTCTTGGACATGCTGCACTTTGTGCTACAGTAGGGCAAGAATTGATTGCAAATGAGACTAATTTACATTTTTTCATTCTTACTGACACATGCTGTCTATTGTAAATCATCACACCAAGGAAACTTAATTGTCCTCAGGAAATTCAGAAAAGTATATTGAATTATAAATAAGACTTTAATGTGTATCCTCTAGGGTTCTTAGGTTCTTACAAATGGATAGATCTGAAGGAGGTGGGTTGAGAGGTAAACATGGGGGGGGGGGGGGGGGGGTACATTGCCTATAACAGGAAATGTCACCAGAATGATAAATTTGCACTGACCACAAAGGTCTCACCTTGACCATCTTTGTGACACAACACACAAGTGACCACTGTGGTCAGTGTTTACAGAGGAAGTGGCAATAACAGCAGAAATTTGTTAGAACCTGCTCCTGGGCCAGAAGGTCTCTCAGCCTCAGCAACTCTTTGCGGAGTGGAAATCCTTCTTCCTAAAGACATGTACACAATATGTTTTTTTCTAAAACATTCCTCAAGTCACTAATGGGGAGCACACATTTGTGACAAAAAAAATCTATTTAAAAAGTCATCAAGATTATTTATTATTTATTTGTTACTTCTCTCAAGTAATCACTTAGAAGAGTTATGATTCAGAACTCTGTATGTGATTCATGAATTTTATAGCAATTAACTGTTTATAAAAATGTTCAAAGAAGAAGTCAAAGTTGAAAGAAGTCTCCCCATCCCACCTCTGCTTTATTTGTTCCTCTAATTCCACACTAAGAAGAGCACTGTGTGGCCCAAAACAGCACTGATAGTTCGAAAACTATTCACCTTTGCCATAAGAAGAATTTTTTAATTGCCAAGAGACATTATATAATCTATATTCATATACCCGAGTTTCATGGAGAACTGAAACTCTTCTATCATCTTGCCTCTGCCTGTTCCAGAAACCCCTCTATCCCCAGAAGCTCAGGGTGCAACTATAGAATTACTGAGAAAAAGTGATATTACATGAAGGCATCCATCCTTGCATTTATGTCTAACCTTGCACGTCCACGTTACCTTCTTGAGTAAGACAAATGTTTTCTGCGTTCCTCCAATGATTCATACACACAACCTCCCTGGTTATCTGAGGAAATATGACATATTCATCATTCCACCTCCTCTCTATTGCTCCATATCTCATCACTACCAAGCATAACATGTGTGATAGCTGGAGCGTGTGTATAGATGTGACATTTACAACAATTTCCTGGAGGAACAGAGAGCTTGCCAAGAGAAACTTCATTTGTTCATAATGTGGCCATGCATGGGTTTTACTGAAAATGCACACCAACACTCACAGGCGTATGTAGATTTGTGTACGCACATACACAAACATAATTCAGAATTTAGTTATCTTCAATACAGCAATCAATTCTTTATCTGCTTTTGCCGGTTCAGAACATGCTGAGATGTATTCATGCTGCACAAACTGCACTATAGCAATTCTTCATTATATTCATAGGAAAAACTTTAATCTGCAGCAATTCCACATTTTGTCCTTTAATTCTATTTTCCTGCTAGATTCCCCCCTGATTATCTTTTAAAGATAATGATCTATACGAACGTTGCCTTTTTTATTCCATTTTTTTTAAGTCCCTGTTTTTTCAGCCATTTTCCTTTTAATATCATTATCTTTCCACATGTTGTCCATTTATTCCATTTCCTTCCAGTTTTACCATGTCAAGTAAATAAGCACAACAAAGCAATGACACAGTGGTGAATATACACCCAAGTACCAACAAATCAATTAAAAGATAAACTGTCCCCCTTGTAAGGAAGCGGCAGACCAATCAAAACTGCTGTAATCAAACCGCAGAAAAAGCCCTCGATCCCGGCCCTTCCCAGCAGGCCTCTCTCCATGCCGGAGACGCGTGTCTCGTGGTCCAAAGCAAGATTGATCTGCGACCTGGGTGAAACAATGTTGAAGCACATCTTGATTGAGTGATGTTTTTAACTGAGTGTAACATCTTGAAACTTTATGTATGAGCCATGCTCTTTGTGTTGTCTTACTTTTGAGGCAGAACAAAGGAACTTTCTGGCGTCAACTGAAAAAACTACTTAACTTTTGATGCAAGTGTTTGCTTGACTGAAATTTTTGTTTGATGCATAAAAAAAGTCAGGACCCTAAAAAATTACAGTAAATGCTTCTGCGAGTAGTTGTTTCAAAAACTTATTTAAAACATTTTGACATCCACAGTACCATGCAGATAAGTGTACACTTAACATGGATGTATAAATGACAGAAGGCTATCACTCCCTCTCTTCACATGAACATAACAACAAGAAAAAATAACAGGACATAAAAAATAAAAAGTTACAGTCTTATTACATGCATTTTAAATACTTATTGGCCTTTTCATATTACGTAAATTTATATTAATCTCATAAAATGGGATCGTTTTTAATTTTAGGTTGCCCCAAAATTTAGGTTTATGTGTGCACCTCCCCCAAGGAAAAAAAAATTCATTTTCAAGACAAGCAATTCATTTAACTGAGAGAGCAGTACTGTCAATCAAATCGAAATGCTCAAAGTGCCTTACAATGTCTGTACCCTGAGGGGGCCAATACTAGGTATAAGTACTGCATCTGCATTGCTTTTTGTCTATAAGTACTCAGTCAATAGACAAATATTGCTTGTTGAAATATTTATCATGCTCTATACAAGATTTCAGAAACTTCTGTTTATGGATTTTACACGAAATCAGAACAAACAGAAGGCAGAACCCAGAGGAATGGGGACATCTGCTGTTTAACAAGCAAAACATCAACACAAACAACTCTAATTGAACATTTTTGATAACAAAATGTCTGCTTTCACTGCATATTGTTTCAAATCTTAAACAATGTACTATGATATTTAAGAAAAAAACTTTAAAAAACTGGGTGTTTTCAAGTAGAACTCGACTTCTCAATGATTCTTTCTGCATAATTGATATGTATGCCTTGAAACAAAGCCAAACCAGTTGAGTTACTCTACTCATTTTTCAAATGTGAGATAAAAAAAAAATCTAAACCAAACAAAATATCCACCTTACTCTCACCTGTACAGCCTGTTTTTCAATCTTGCACCATGGAACCTTCCACAAACAACCTGAGATATGTCTTTAATGTGAAGTTTAAGTGGTTCGGCCTTTGCCTCCAAGGCAACAATCTTGAGCAGAAGACGGACATTATCAGTGCTGATGTATCACAGCACTGGGGTCAGTTTCACAAAAAAAAAAAAAAAAAAAAAAAAAAAAATTAAGACCGAAAGATGGTCTTTAACTTTTTAGCCAAAGTTTCGGTCTATTTCAGCTCTGATGAACAGTGTCTCTAAAAGGGTAATCATTTATTTCATCTTACAAACTGGTCCAAAACGTTTAATTTAATTAGACCGCTTCCTATTTATCTTGCACCAATTTGAATAAAGACCATTCACATCAATAATAGTACCTTAGTTTTCTTACCTTAGCACTGTAATACAGTTAAGACCAATTTTCGGGCCAAAGTTATTTTTCATGAAACAGGCCCCTGATCTCCAAATGAAGGGTAATGTGAACATGTTCAAGGAAGTACCTGAAGAAAGGTTGCTGCTTCAACCATGAAATAAGACGTCAAGAAAAAGGTTCCTCAGAGAATCTATGAGGTGTGTTATGGTGGTGTTGATATTTTTGTTTTATTATTAGCAGCACAACACTATTTCTGCACATTTTTCTGTGAAAATATTTCAACAAAAATTCCAAACTCATTTCAATTGGATAAGATAGCTAAAATAATACATTTAAAATATGCCTTTTTGTAACTAATAGGCTCTTGGAGCACCAAAAGAAACATATAAACCAGGCAAATAAATGTACAAATCTGACACAAAACAAGAAAGACTACCCAAATTCATTTGTGACAGCAAAGGAGAAACAAAACAGAAGATCTCTCCTGGTACTGCGAGATGACATGACCCTTTTAGCTCAGATACACGTCCATGATTATCTGATTCTACAACTACAAGTTGTATTCACCTATAACATTGCCTCAAGCAACATGGGATCAGGCAGCAAACACCAGGGCCTAGCAAGTTTTTCTGTGGTAAAAATAAGAAAGATTTTTCATGTAAACACTCTACTCAGTGATTGACTTATGGAAGGAACAGACATGTAATACAAAAACAACTTTTTTTTTTGTAATCTACAGAATTAGGATACAAAGTTTGAATTATCTGTATGCCTGGATGAATAATTCTGAAAATCTCTTCAACTTCTTATATCAGTTCTGCACTTCAATTTTTGGTTTAAGTTTTATTATTATTATTATTATTTCATTTCAATTTTAGGTGTATTTTGAAGGTCAGTCACCAGATACAAAGATTGCTATCAATGGTAAGTGTTGGACAGCTGATCCTCACTTTTATGAGTATTTGGTAAGTAGAATTAAGGATAAAATTACATATTTTAAACCACCAACAAATAAAACCGGGCTGTGCAAATAGAAAAAGAAAAGAAAAACTACTCGTCAAAATGTGATCTCTTTGGGTAATCAAACACAAAAATATGTACTGTATAGCATAGAAGCATACTGCAGGAACTGCATACTAAGTAAAGTACCAGTTTCAATATGCCACAAAGAAGCAAATGTTCAAATCTATGCACTGCACACACTTGCACTATGCAAACCCTGCATCTTTCCATGCACCAAATGCATATGTGGCCTAACTAAGATGCCAATTTGGTGAGGTTGGGTGCTGGTTTTAGCAAGTTATGTAAAGTTCTGTAATGCCGGCAGTGTCTTAGATCTGTTGGCGGGCATCAATGAAAGGTGAGACATGCCGCGCGAGACTCGTTTAAGTGGGGCAGGGGTGATGTAATGATTACAATGTGATACCAGGTGAAAGCTGCAAAAATAGAAAAAAAAAAGATTCTTCATGTAAACATTCCATGGGGTTCTGTACTTTTTGAATTTTTAGAACTTTCTTTGTATTTTAAATAATCACATGTAGTGGGGTGTTTTTTTTTATAGAACAACTGATATCATTTTCAGTTCTTATCTCAATTAATTTTTCACTTTTTTTCCAGCAATGCATTAAACCATGAATTTCTGATAAATATTAATAACACAATCATTCTGATTTTGACATGATGTTAGTTTTTTACCCCATGTGACGGCAATGGAAATAAAAGCAAAACCAATCTTGTTGTCTCTAACTCATTCTGATAGAAAAATCTATATGATATAGTTGTTATTAAATACAAACATACCAAAGCTCCTCTGAATCAATAAACACTGCTGTTAGCACCAAATGATTGAAAACAAATAAATCCTCTTCTCCTGATAATCACTTAAAAGCCTCTTATGCCTAAATTATTGTTTTCACTATAGATTACTATCTATTAATTCACCAAACCTACATGAATAAAGTATCCAAGCAGAGAGTAAAATTTCCAAAGCGTCCTTTTCTAATCTGTCCATTAACCCACCTGTACCTGTACTAATCATGTTAATAAAGTAGCCAGTCAGGGTAATCCCTTGCTAATCTGGGGATTTGGGTAATTAGCTGAATAGAGCTGATTACTGAACGAGGTAAGCTAGAACAACAAGGAGCCAGCAAAGTGGCAGGTAACAAACAAACTTCAGGACATCTGTTTAATCAACTTAATTTTCATGTTATATTTAATCATTTGGTTTCAATTTGGCTTATCATTTGGTTTTGTTGATGAGCATTATCATCTGTCCATTGAGTAAGTGCAGTATTAAATATAGATATGTCAATACCAAATTTAAGTCAGGGATGCCACATGGCACCCTTAATTTCTGAAACAGAGGCATTTTTTACAAGAATTCAATTTTCTGAAAGTCAGTTCTAAAAGCATAAAAATACTGCACACATGGTGCAGTTTCAGAAACAAATAATTATCAATTTTTCTCTATAGCAATTAATCTAATTACCTTTCAATCATGTAGACTGGGCATTCTGGAACAGGCTACAACTGTATAAGGTCTGTTTGTTTTCCAGAAGCAACTACTTCAAAGTGGAACAGAATTCAAAGACCTAGAAAAAATAACAAATTACATGAAAATCATGCTCACCTCATACAATGATAAAACAAGCTTCCAGCTAAATTTAAGAAAAAAAAACTCCTGGGAAAATCTCACTCCCTCACTTACTAATATTACCAACAGTTAATTCTTTTAAACAGTCCTTCCTGAAATACAATAATAAGTTTATCACACCAGGTCTTTGCCCAGACAACATCAGACTTCATTGGAAATGCTCCTACAGTTGCTTGTCTGTCTGTCTGCAGCATCACTCCACAAACTGATGACACTACTGTAACCTAAGCTAATCTTAACCAGTGTCTGGTTTCAAAAAGTTACACCAAAAGTTGATTTTATCTTTCAACCATTATTCCAATTTACTTGGACCCCAAGATAAATTAGCATTTGTCCCATCAGATGAAATATTGTGTCTGTTATATAATAAGACAGAAGCAGCTACTGTTTTAGTCCTATGACCCATCAAACAAAAGATGGATGGGTCGTGGTTTAGGCTAATAATTACCCTCTTTTTTATATTGCAGCTCTCTCCAGAAATGAAGGAGACTAAATAAAATTTTGGTCTAAAAGTAATAACCAAATTTCTACAGTTCTTGAGTGAAGCTGGCCTCAGTGTCTGGTAATCCTCCTAGTGATACAAGCATACACCACAGCCTCTGTATATCTGCAGTACAGGACAGCAGGACAAGGAAGTGAGTAATGTGACAAAATCACCAATCTCCAAACTCAAAGGAATGCTACAGGATACATTACTTTCTGTTCACCAACAATACAGATTCCAGGCAAGTGTGAAAAACATTTCTACCTTTCACAATGGATAGTCACTGATATTTATTTATTGTCCTCAACACAGGGCACAGAGGCAATGCCCAGTGGCCCCTGACATGGACAATTACTAATGATAGGGAGACAACCTCCAGGAGCTTGGCAGAGGACATCTTTAATTACGGAGAAAAGACTTTTAAAAAGAGAAACAGAAAAGTGTTTCTTTTTTACAGCACCGAGTACATTTTTCAAAGATTGTTTGCTACAATCTTTCTTATATGAAAATAAACTATCCTTGTTCATTTTCTTCACAAGAAACATCACTGAAAATATTATTCAAGTATATAAAAAACACTTTATTTGTGTTTAACATCCACTTATGAGAGCATTTTCATAATAGATTAAAACATCTTTCTCATTTGAAAAGTTCAACAAACCTCATAACTATAGACAAAAACACACAACATTAGAAAAAATCTAAACAAATCAAACAAACTGAAATGCTGTATACTAGTTACATCCTATGTAAGACTTTACTAAATATATGTTTCTGCTGTCTCTATATCACCTGTCTCGCCTCTACTATACAAAGTATATAGCTGTGCCCCTCTCTTCTCCTCCCTGCCTGGAGAGAAACAAAACAAGAGTCCCGCTGCTCAAGAGATTTGTTTTTACTAAATCGCAGCCTCAGTTAGAGATCAAGTGTGACACCCGCCACATCTCCCGTGTCCAGAGCCATAGAGGAAACCTCCTGGCAGAGACTTGGTTAAAAATCCCCCAGGCTTCAGCTTTACTCCCACTGCTAAAGAAAACACTGCCATGCAGCTTGGAAAACAATTACTAATCCACCTTCCGGGGCAAGTAAGTTTCAGCCTTGTGCCATGGCCAATGCATAAATCATCCTCATGCATGTTTCTAACCTATGCTGTTACACATCAGATCAAACCATGGTTCTTTCCAAGGAGGATGGGAGTTCCATCTCTAGATCTTCTCAGTTACCTTTTCTCCTCAAAGTGTGAGTTAACACGGGATCTGTGTGGACATCTCATCTCCATCCCACTGGGACACCGCATAGCTGGGGAATTACTGATATCCCGATCTACAGCAGTGAACTGTTACCATAGGATTGGTAATTTTTTTTATTAAATTGTGTCTGGAATTCCATTAATTTATTTAAAATTGTTTAAATGGTGGAAACTGTATGAAAAGTTTTATGGCTAAGATCTTTATGAGAACTGTGCTGAGAGAGAGGAAGAGGGAGGGAGAGAGGAAGTCAGAGCTGTAATAAATGTTTGTGTGTGTGTGTGTGTGTGTGTACGTGCATGTGTGTTTGTGTGTGTGTGTGTGTGTGTGTGGTTGTGTGTGTGCATGTGTTTGAGAGAGAGAGAAGAATGGATAAAAATGAACATGAAAGTACAGAATGAAAAAGAGAAACTGAAACCTGACTTTCCTCAGATAACCTTTGAAAAACACATTTATCTCCCTCCATCAGACAGACATCCCATGGTTTTACTACGCTTTAAGCTACACTTAAACCTAAAAACTGACAACAAACAAAATCTCCTATTTTGCAATTGCCAGCATTACTCAACTTTAACAAAAGATTGCCATTTTAACCCCTCTATATATTCGTTGCCCTTTTAACTTTTTAAAACATGTTTCAACAAGAGTTGCAAAATATTCCATCATCCTAATCCACAGCATATGATACATACAATAAAACTAAACTGCATCATATGCAACATGATCAAGCCCTGTTCTTCACTATTTATTTTCACCAGCAAAGGAGGTTTTTTTTTTCATTGATGTCGGCTTGTTTGTTTGTTAGTGGTCAAAATACCTAAAAATGTTTTTCATAAATTTTCACCAGCAAAGGAGGTCGTTCTTCATTGGTGTTGGCTTGTTTGTTTGTTAGTAGTCAAAATATCTAAAAATGTTTTTCATAACTTTTGATGAGATTTTCAGGATAGGTGGTTTTTCAGGAGGAAAAGAAGTAATTACAATTTCAACCAAATGCAGTTTGCCTAATTTCTACTGAAAATTTTCTATTTCATCATAATTTAAATTTTGGTCTTGACTGAGACCTCTTTATGTGTTCTAGATACTTATATATCTAACTTGGTTAACTTGCAAGTACCGTAGCATGATGCTAGTACGTCCTTAACGTCTCAGCAAATAACATGGCAGTTGAAATCAATGCAAGAAAAAAAATAAGTACCATTCACAAAAGTCTAATCAATGAAGTCTACCTGCAACATGTATTGATATACAATGCAATCAGTCGTATTCAATTGAAAAAACTGACTCAATAGTCACCGAGGCAAGAACCGCAAATTATCAGTATTATGACATGCTGCACTGGTGGAAGTCCTGTTCTTTATTAATTGTTTATCATGCTATAAATAACTCCCCCTTATTTGTATTAGAAGACCGAGTGCAGATCATGAAATAATCGATAATGAAAATGAAGTTACAATAAGTATCTCGCAACAACAGCTAAAATTGCTATTTTCATTCCAATATTTTGTCGTCTTTCCAGTACTCCTTACCTTCTGCAGAAAATAAAATATTGGGGCAGAAATAACTGCAAATTTAGCTGTTGTTAAGAAGAAACCATTATCGTAACTAGATGTAATATAGAGCCAATATAGCTGTTGACCAGAAAACATTAAATTTTTCTACAGAGGCATGTTAAGATACCTGGTCTAGGGTGAACAAGCATAAAATAATTAAAATGGCTACTCTGGTTATCACAAAGCATTTTCCTCTGGCACATTAATCACTTACTTATATCCACTAAGACAAGTGTTTAGAATTTGAAATGAAACTCTTTATAAACTCTTTAACTCTCTGATGAGTATCAAGCCCTCAAATTACCCTTTTTCCCACCTTTACCAGCCCCAAGGCTACAGCACAAGGCTTAGGTGACAGTCATTAATGGGGACTGTCCAATCCAATTTGCCATTTTCATGGCTGACCAACCATATCTTTCTATTAAGTCATTAAAAAGAAATTACTACAATGCCAAAACTTTAATTCAATTAACTCACTGGTATCTGGATTTTTTTTTTTTTTTTTTTTTTTTTTGACATTAGAATTCTCGTGAACAGAATGTGATAAGCATTGGCAATACCTTCCTAAGCCTTGGGCCTAAACTTAAACAAGCAATAAAAAAGGACATGACTGTTGGTATGCACATGATTTTCTCTAACAAATATTTATTTACACGTGCAACATATCAACCTTACAAACTGGCAAACTCTTCAAAAAAGGAATTATCTAGTTGTCAAATCTATGCACATATTCTATTCATCTTACCTCTCCATACAAATTTTGCTATTGAATTACCTAAATCTTAGAACATATACAGTTGGCCAGCTGCATCATTATCATTCTACAGTCTTACTGTTACAGTACCTGTTCTGGATTCTCTGTTCAGGTTCTCCATCCAACACAGCTCTTTTGAGTTCTACCAATATTCTCTTGCATATATATCAATTTTTTGAGTCTCATCAACAGCCTTCTCTCATTCACTATACTATTTTCCAAAGTGAAAGTGGCATGGACACCAAACCTCTTCACATTAACACCAAGAACAAATTTAATTAACTTGTTCAAGTGCACACACCTGTTATAATTAGCAGCCCTCTGGGCAGTGTTTACCTGTGTTCTAATTTAACACCTTGTTATTTCCCAATAAGAAATGGGGAGCTGTCGATTATCCTGGAGCAGGGCTAAATAAAAGAGGGGTGTGGGTAGGGAGGGGGTTGTGTGTGTGTGTGTGCGTGTGTGTGTATGTATGTGTGTATGTGTGTAAGAGAGAGAGGGGGGGGGGTGAGGTAGACAACGTTATAACAGGTTTGTCCATACCATGCAGTGAAGGTACTTCCACATCTTTTAATTGTTCCCTTCTATTTTACTTTATGTATTAATTAATATAATAATATATTAAATATATTATATTTTGAGTATTGTTAGGTGGCAATCATGTTTTTGTATTGAAAAATAAGTACATCAAGTGCTTACAAGTTGTTGGTGTAAAATATGCCTCTTTGAGCCTGTTCCATTAGCATGAAACAAGTGAGATACTACAGCAAGATTTTAATGATATTAAGCAGCAGGTGATATGCCAAATTATAACACAGTTTATTTTAAAATGTGGCTTCAAACTGTGCATCATACTAACTGCTCTGCTTTCAGCCTTGCATACCCAGACTTAAGTTTATGGCTACCACAGCGGGCAATTAAAATTTTTTTCTTTAAATTTCTTTATTTTTTTCTTTGTTAAATTGCATTTTTTAAAAATATTTTCTGATTTTCATAACATTTAAATCCAGTAAAGCAAAGGAAAACTTTCTATTCAGCTAGCTCTGACAAACGTGGACCCTGGACCATTTCTGTGGCCCTGAGAGAGGGCAATTAACAACGTGACTGGTACAGGTATACCACTGCATCTGTTATAATTAAGAAGTAAATACAGGTAAACACCTGATCACTGTGAAGTACACACTTAACCCTCTTAAAACAGGTAGGTAAATCACCTGCTTACACAAAGGACAGAGCAAGGGAGGGGCACTTAAGACGGAATTGTTGTGCAAAATAGTTAAGAGGTGCCACTTCAAAGGATGTGAGCGAAGGCACTCTTTATCTGTGTATCTCCAACATGGACCATTGTATGATTGCTAACTGTAAAATTGCTAGTTACTAATTGCATTTAGTGATTACCTTGAAGATAAACCTTAGAGAAAATTGTGTTTAACTGGAAATACATAAACATCAATGTTATTTCGTTGTTTATTTTTTATCACGTTAAGAAAAATGTTTTGCCTTTGAGCATGAAGTTAACCTTTAATTTTGTTGCTCAAAATCAAAGCAACTGGTGACACCTACAACCTGTATAAAGGCCACAAAACGCCTCTGCTTCTTAATTGTCCAATATCTTGTAATTCAACCAGATCTCCCAACCTCCAATTCAATCATATACATTTATATTATAAGTGATAATGAAGCACTTATTGCTATGGCACATACAAACCTTGCTCAGTGAGAGTAATAATACAGAAAAAAATGAAGTGGTGCTTTGCTGGTTGATAATAAGTACACACAATTTCTTACTTTATATCATCAGTTTTTATCTTCTATTGTTTTGTAATTTTTCTGTAACATATTCAGCAGCAGTGGTGTGCTCAATATTACAATAAACTATCTTTATCTATATATTGCTCAGCATCATTGCCAGCTGCACTGCCCACACTCTCTTTGACACCATCTGTACTGTCTTACTGGGCAAGTATCTTACATATTAATCTGTCATCAGGACAGGTGTCCAAAGTGCCTTCTTGTAAAAACCATCTCTTTGCAGATAACAACCTTCAAATATCAGTTAATACTGGAGTGGGTGCCTGGTAATTACCAAGTATCCTTCAGTTAATCACTTAATTTGGAATTAATATTTGCAAACTTAAAGTTATGCAAGCAGTAAGTGTGCCCTATTGATTGGAACTGGAGGCACATGGTCAGAGGAGGCACTTCAAAACTGAGCGCTAAAACAAAAGGGTCTTGACAAACACATGCCAGGGGGGATTTGATTCTCACCTTGGCAGGAACAAAACAATATTTGGAATCATTACTGTGTGCCAGTGAAAAAATCACGATGGATTGATGTGAATGAGAATGGTTTTGATCTGATGTGATATAAATTATCAATGTTTCTATACCAGGGCAGTCTTAAATGCTCATTCATTAAAAGTATGGTTTAAAGGCTATATTATATTATATTTTGACATGTAGTCCTTTGGAGAAGTACGATACCAATACTTCCAGGGTTTCTGAACCCTCTTAGAAATCATATAAATGTATCTCTATGTAAATTTAAAAAAAAAAAAACTACATAAATAACAGACTCATTTCATAAAATAGTACCATTAACTTACCTGCTGAGAACAAGAACCACATCTATTTTGAACATGCATGTCAGTAACTGCTAAAGGTTACCTCCAGTGGGCATTATTAACAGGTAGAGATTGACTATTGATTTTACTTTGTTGTCTGATAAGATGACACCTGAGACTTGACACTGGCACTTCCTACACAAATAAGACTTCCCTATATTACTGCTAATATATCTTTAATTACATGAAAGCACTAGTATTAAGCCACTTTCTTTTATCCACAGAGAAAAATAGAAATCAGTTCTATTTACTAAATTACAGTTTACCTTGCAGTTTGTACCTTCTTTAATTTAACATGATTTAAGATGTAAACACTGTTAAGAATATAGATTCTAAATACATCAACTTTGGGTCATGCATTAAGTTTTGACACCCTCTGTAACCTTGCATCTGAAGGTGTTTCACACCTTGTTCAACTCACAGGCAACAGAAGGCTACAGACCATAGTATAATGAGATACTGGCTTATTACATATTACTCCAAAGAACACTGTCACTAAACCACCTGCCTTATTAGTGCTCATATACAGGGGAGCTCAAAGTGATGTTAACACTTGATTTATTTGATGGGCAGATAAAATTAAGCATCACTGCTTTTGATGCCATGTTGCAAGTCTTTCTACAATATATTTGAAGAAAAAATTGTTTCCAAGCACTAGCTACTTTCATCAGCATCAGCTATTTTCAGCTAATCAGCTATTTTCTACATGATGCAAAAATGTAAATGCTTATGTTGAAAGATTGAGACAAATCATGAAAGTTTCATGTACAGTATGATAGATAATGGCAATTGCTGCACTAATGAAAATCTAAAGATTCAATGATAATCATCAGATAAGTGAACTGTTTTGTAAATGAAAACCAAGAAAACCAAACCTTTTTTTTATTTTGAAAGAAATACTTCATTTAAGAAGCATGTCCTTCCAAACAGTGCCTCATGGTACTAACCAGTGTACTAAGATGATCAGTATTTAGTCCTCAAGCTGCCCTATATCCACTGTATCATCATATTTGTGTCAGGGCGTATTAAGCCAATAATCGTGCAAACTCACTCTTACAAGTGCTTTAATTCACTAATCCACTCGCCAAGTATTCTCTATTCATTCTTTCAGGGTTTCTCAATTAGTATTTTTGGCCAACCATTACAATGTCCACCCTGAATATCAGAAGATGTCCACTGGAAGCCTGATTCTCCACTATCAGCCTGCCTCTGCTGTTTCTAATATCTGATCTGAAACTCAGGGTGACCACATCCAAACTGCATGGAGAGAGTTGGAAAAAAAGCAGGCTCCTTACGGTCTCTGTTCCTAATCTTTCTGTCTTTCAAGTAAAACCAAGTCCTATGTACCCAGGTAGCTCACTGAATGGCTGTTAAGTCTCCCTTTCATACAGACTACCACTTACTTATTATAAGTCCTCTATAGGAATGACCACAACTTTATTGAACCTTTACCAACCAAATACCCAGCGGTCAGCAGAATGTTTCTCAGTCAAGATGTTACGCCACTTCATATTGGGTTATTATTCTTACCTTACGATGAAACCATAAGTCTACCTGGGTGTCCCTGCTAATGTCGACAGTTGAAATCAGTCGACTTCTTTGTCTTCAAAGTTTAAACACTTTTTGTGGACAGTTCATTTCCTGGCTGTTGTATTTCCTAGTAGATAACTGTGCAGCCTTGCTGTTGTTGGCCCGGGGCACCTGCTATGTCTAGATGCTCAGTATGGACGGTGCAAACAACAGGGAAAATAACTGTAAATACTAACCCTTCACCCCGATCACACTAATAGTTTCCTGATCACAATAACTCCAGTGTAGTCGGTCCGGTAATCCCGTTAATACTCCAATTGTATCCCTGTATCAACACATATACAGAACACGACCAAGTCACCGTTTAACCGTAAACCCATTTGTATTACAATCTCACTTAAGCTCTTTCTTCGTTATGTCAACTATTAACACTTGAGCTCTTGCCTTGAAATAGGTGAACAATGGAGGGGATGATTCGACAACAAGATCGATAATGGAGCGAAACGATTGATTTCCCACCCTCTTTGATCTGCATTGAAAACTAACCAGGCATGCTAGATCAATAGAGGCGGTGAAATTGGTTTTGCTACAATGTCTTAAGTTTCAAGTAGCAACGAAAATAGATTTTTTGGCAGGTAGCAATTGGGATGGAGACGTATGGTCGCAGGAGACAGAAGAACACGAGGTTGAGGTTGCACATGGAGTCAGTGACCAGCACTGAAACAAATAGGAACATTTACATAGGATTTACATCACAGTATTATTTATACAGTTTAATTTTATTCCACTGTTGATCACATCCCTTATTTAATGTACTTTATTATAAGTTTGTCATTACTTAAACCGACTACTAGTACTTGAAATTCATTAATAAATAGCCAGCAGAATTATTATAACACCAACACCTAACGAAGAACTAATTGTCAAAAGAGCTAAAAAAAATTAAAATAAAAAATTTTTTTAAAAAAGCCCAGGATGAGAAAACCCCTGTCCACTTGAGCATAATGTTTCACCCATATTATCAGCCTACATTCACACACCATAAGAAGTATGTACATGCCTAGGGGGACCATTTTGCCTGGTCTGTGCTTCTGTTTGCTAGAACCTGCTATTCTTTTCCTTATACAAACTGTCACCAGACTCAAATCTCCAATATTTTGTCAGTTATATAATTTCTTTTTGTCCGCTAACCCCTTCCGACCCTGGATATAGCCATTGATTATTTATTGCCGACTTTTTGTCCATTACCCCTTAATCAAGACTATTGAAAGAACTCGGGATAGAAAATTGGTGCTAATAATTTTCGGTCAACATTTGACAGTTTTGTTATATTGTTTGTAATTATTTTCCATAAACAGGGCCTAGCCTGGACCAACCTCATAGCTTCCATTGTAGAAAACTAATATCAACATTTATATGGGGAAAATACAATGGGGAGCCTTTAATTTACCTAGTTTATTAAAACATTTTCAAGGATTTGTACTTGGGATTAAGGACTTTTCATAAACATGAATAAGCGATGGATCTTTTCTTCCAAATCAACTAAGCTGTTGTGATGCAATATGATAATATGATTCCAACTAATTTCTTGTTCCAGTTCTTTTCAAAACTTAATTGTCCGAATAGAAAAATCTTTTCAGAAAAGGCGTCAGCTTACTTCAATAACACTGGCATGATGGTATCAAGTTATAATATGCAACACAATATATTTCCCCAAAGGTCCCTAAGATTTAAAATAAACTTATGGAAGGTGATTTCAAAACTACTAATGAGCCTAACAAAAAGTTAATACTTGCTCAAAGTAGAATATCAGTCTATTGAATGCCTATTAAATCCTATTTGCTCAAATAAAATTATCACAACTTCTAGCCATGTCTTTTTTTTCTATATTTGACCCCACCCACTATTATATCAAATCCCTTCCTCTAAGTGCAGAACTTCTAATGCAGGATATATTTCTAAGACACATTTTCTAAAATGAGACGATAATACTTTTAAGCTTTAAATTATACCCAGAAATTTCATAGAAATATCCCCCATATCCTACCAGGCTACTACTGTAACATCTAGTATGGTAAGTGAAGTCCTCCTTTATATTTTTCTAATCATAACTGATGTTGTCAGCTGCTCTCAGTCTTATAACAGAACAAAAACATTTTGTCTCACAGCTGCTCCACATATCTTTTTCGCAAAGTCTCATTTTACAAAACTTTATATTTTGCCAGTAAGGAGAAAACAGGACATACTGAAAGTTGTCTACAGGGGGCTGGTTAATACTTTTTGGTCCATTATAGCAGGGAGAGGTGTTCTGGTAGAGGAAGGGAGGCTCAAAATAACCACCCTTTTGTCTCAAAAAGTTGCAATCCAAATCAAATTAAGATCCAAGTTCTATGTCATTTCTAAGTTGGATTACCAAAAAGGTACCACTATATAAAAAAGGTCCATTTTTCCAGATATACACCCCAGCCACCCTTTAAAATAGCTCACTACAGGCCTGATTATGGCAACATTCTCCTATCACTTAGAGCAAACTCAGGGGCGGATTTAGGCCGTCTTTTGGGTCTTCCGGAAGACGGTCAGATTTTCAAGTTTACATTGACGAGTATCTAATTTTTTCTGTTGGAAGACGGTCAAAATTGAAGGAAACATCAACAAAGATAATTTGGAAGACTGTCAGTAAATAGCTCTGGATCCGCCCCTAACTATACACTTCTCAAAATACAACTCACACAAATGACAACCTAGAATATTGTGGAATGTAATTATCCTTTTGAAATGGACAGGACCCAAGGTAAAGGTCATATTCCTCATGGTTATACACTTCAGCCAGGAAAAATAATGACATCTGAAACTTCTGTGCTGTGAAAAGAAAGAAAAACTTGACAGCACGAAGTCAAAAGGCGGACAAAATACATCCTTCGTAATCAACTCCCTCCAAACGCAACAAACTTTCACGGCTCAGTGGTCTTTCTGTCCGTATTAATCAAGAAGGGGGGCATCTATGCCAGTGAAGCAAGAAAAAGTTGAATAATCTGAGGTAACACCTCAACATGGGACAAGGCCGAAGGTGTGACTTACTGCTCCCCCCCTGCTACAGAATCAATGGTGACACAACCCTAGAGTGCAAATAGCTAGGGTTTTGTTTATCAGCAGTTTGGCATTGTCTTTTTCTCAACAATTTTAGAAACATTGAATATCAATAAATATGTTCTAAAGACAACTTTTTTCATGCCACTTTGTACAGCTTCACTTTGGTCCAGGGGTATGACCCTCATCAATCCCTTTTCTTCTTTTCTTTCTTTCATGTCTTATTATTATCACTAGTAACCGGAACAAAAAATCAAGTCTGAAACTGCAGTAGAACATTTTCCATATCTATTCAATCTTTTTTGTTTTAATAGGATAATTGTCATTGCTCTTGAAATGTAAACCAATTTTTTAAATGCATTACCTTGTTATTTATATTTACTTAACAATTTTTTTCTTTAGACTGTACATGCATCTACCATTAAAAATGAGATAGGGGATGACTTGAAAGCAAACATATTTGTTGCTACAAAAACTGGATAAACAATCAAAAGAATATATATGTATGTATGGTACATATGAAATTGTTCAAGCCACCAGGAGCTCAAAACTTGATGCAAGATGCCATTTGTTTCTGCAGACAGAGCACTCAAACAGACTAAGTGATTTAAAGAATTAATTTCAAGTACTGTCCTCTTTAATAAAAAAAATACTGTTCCCTTCAATAAAATACCTGATATGTCTATGCCAATGTCCATGTTCCTTATCTGATGGGACTATTTTCTGGTCAAAGGAATCCTTTTCATCAGCTGGTTAACTCCACAGGGGAGAGGCATGTTTGAGATGCATACTTAATGTACGAAAGTTTTATACAGCGTTTCCTTCTTTCCTTTTTTTCAATAAAAGTACCCTTTTTCTTTACTGCTTATGTTACTTATCAACAATTTGCTTCTTTGAAAAGATTTCAGAATAAAAAGAGTTCAGTTTATTATCTTTTCCATTAAACAAATTTTACTTTTTTTCCTTTAATCCTCAAGATCATAGTAACCATAAAAAAGCAAAAAAGGAAGCAAATGCTATTTTCTTTTTTTTCCTACCGGAAGTTTATAACAGGCATGAAATAAATAAAGAGGAAAAAAATTGCTATTTAACTTTGCTTTTTCAATACTTCCCTTCTTGGTATTTTCCAAATAATCCACCTCTTTTGCTTTTTCAACAGATCTCATTTCTTTAAAAATGTTTTGGCAAAATTGATGCAAACAGATGGAAAAGACGTCTCTAATCTCTTGCCAATTTTTGTTGTTCTTTTATTACACACACATTCATTTTCTTCTTTAAAATGAAATTTAAACAAGAATGCCACTTAGACATATTGCAGCAATCAAATATGGAAAAAAAAACATAAGGTTATTTTATTTATCTACAGACTTAGTTTCTTCTCAACCACCTTTATATATCACCTGAGAGTTTGTTACAACTGTGAGTGAAACTACAGACAGATATGAGAAACCTGGCTTATAAATATTTTCTAACTAATAACAATACCCAAAGCTATCTTTGGCAAACTAAAAAAAAAATCCACAAAATAATTTAAAGATACAAGCAGACAGAGGACATCTAAGTGCGGAATACACCATTACACTTAATAATGATTCTAAGGCTCTGTTCTCACAACTTTTAGATCGATCTATCACCGCGGGGAGTCTCACTAGATTACTGTCAGATAATCCCCCTTAAGTGTCCGTCCCCGCCTACTACAAGCTTTAAGGGGTAATTAACTTTCGTGCCCGGCTGACAGCTATTTAGCGTGAACCCCCAGGGAGTTAGGTCGATCCAATGTAGGTCGATCTAATCTATGAGAATGGGGTGTAAATGGCAATCAGTACCCTTGGTTTAAGCGGGAACATCAAAAAATTCCAGAACGAAATAAAATCAATCATTTCTACCTATTGATCTCCATAACGTATCAATGCTTTTCATTGCTGCTCATACAAAGGAAGATACTACAAACAACCCAGCTGTATTGATTCTCCAGTTTGTAGTGGCCTGCCTCATTATGTATTCATTAGCTAAGTGGGTAATAATTAACTTTGCATTTGTCTCCCATTGTTTGGACAAGACCACTTAACACAACTGCTGACCACTCCAATGCTGCAGGTAATCTGATGAACATAAGTAAAATAAAGGGAATTTAATACCACAGTCAACATTAAATATTGAGATGCCTTAACCGCTCCACTGCCCATCACCTTGAGTTTCAGCAAAATCATAACTACCAATTTGCCTATTTATTATAATCTTGTGCTATTTCAATTGTGAACACACCATTTTAAAACCTAAAATAATAATTTTATTTTATAGTAAGCTGTTTTACTTTATTTTCAAACAGTTCCAAGTGCCTAAAAACCTCTAAATTTCAAATCAGCATTGCACAAATTCTCCTTAAAGGGATAATAACTCTTCGTATGAGATCTATATTTCACAATAAAAACCTTGTGAATAACTCACAGAAATATAATATATTCTGTTTTACCACAAAAACAGCAGTTATAGCTTTTATTCTGATATTTGAACTTGTCTTTAGACCACGTGACCTCCATTGATGCCTATACTCTGTTAAAATCTCTTAAGAGGTTTTAACAAAAAACCAAACTTTTTAGAAAAAAACCAGGGACTAACTTTGAATGTAAAAATGGATTCATAAACCATTGGTAAGTATGGGAAAATTGTTGTTTACTCCAGGAAAATTCATTTTTTGGCCGAAACGAAGAGTTATTATTGCTTTAAATACTCCTTAACAAATATCTGTAACAGATTTCATTAAAATGCTCTGGTCCATAAAATACCTGATATTTTTATAGCAGAGTTCTGCATAGTCATCTCTCAACACCTCATTATCAAGAGGGGAAAAAATCAAAAGTAGCTGCAAATTAAGATTCAGTGATGCACATAAAACTCATTATACATCTTGTAGAGGGGGGGGGGGGAACTATTGTGACTGGAAAATATCATTCTTTTTCAAAGTGACTTTTTTTTTCTTTTGGTGTCCTTTCCTGCTTTAAAACCATGACAACTAAACCATATCCTTTGACAACTAAACCATATCCTTGAGGTGACTTCTCTCAGTTTAACACATCAGTCAGTCTTCTCTTACAGTAAGCTATCAGTAAACTGCCATGATTGCATGGAGAAGTATGTAAATACTAAGTACGTAAATAATGTTGAAATTATTCACTTTTAACTTTTTCAAATTGATCATTATCAGACACTCACAAAAATGTCTTTTTTTTTTTTACATGAAGCCAAATCAATTTTGAAACACATAATTCAACATTTCCATGCATTAATAACAAAATTTGATTTTAAGAACAAATTATTAATTTATTTTGTTAGAATCTATTTAGTTTTAACCGTATTATCAGACTGTGATGTCAAGTAGTGGTGAAGCCATACATATCAGTTCAAACAAATGCAGACAGACAGACAAGCAGATCAAAAGACAGTATCCCTTTTCAATTATCTTTTTTTAAAAAAAAAAAATTAATAAATTAAACTAATAAATGCTTAGTAAAAAGTGTACTACAAGTGAAATCAAGAATGAATTAATTATTTCTGGTATAACATATACAAGTAGCACATTACTGATTGAAAAAGAAATGTTGTCCCAAATCAGTGCCCTCTTTCACACCAATGTTCAGCAGACCACTTAACAATTATTCTTGATGAAAAAAAGCAGTAAAATTTCTAATACATACCTGCTTTGGTTTTCACATAAACCGTTCCATACTTGACAGTTCTTCTGATGATTTTACCTGTTAGATCCTGGAGACACAAAAAAAAGAGATATTACACAAATAACAATCATGGGAATATCGGGTTTATCAATAGAAATCTGTTAATCTGGGTGGGAAAACAAAGTCCTGCACCAGATTAGCGGACTGTCATATGCTACATTTATAAGCCACATTAACTACACACAAAATGTCACATTTCTCTTCAAAGCTTTATGTACATGGCCCCTCAAAAAATACAAAAACCTTCCTGACAGGTTGTTCTTTCAACTCCGTGTGCCTGCGGGCGACCGTATCCCTCTGGCAGCGAGATTTGAAGAGCAGTTGACTTTTTCCTTTTGTCTGTGTTTTTGGGGCAGAAAAATCCCCCCAAAGGTTACCACAATAATAAGCAGCCTGGAGTTATGACTGACAACATGGTGGAAGCTGGAAGGAACACCTAGTGCACATTGCTATGGGGGATAAGATGGATCTCAGGCTATATTTAGGGCACTATCACCCCTGGGGGTGTGGGGGAGGGGGAGGGGTTAGCACAATAATAAGCAGCCTGGAGTTATGACTGACAACAAGGGGGGGGGGGGAAGGCTGGACGGACTTGCAAAGTACAAACTGCCGCAAGGCACAAGGTATCAAACTGTGTTGAGTCAACTGTCCCCCTGTAGCAGGGGGGAGAGGGGGAAATACTTCACTCAGATCAAAAAGAATGAGCTGACTGGGGCTGAGTGGAGATGCTAGAGGGGGGGGGGCAAGGGAGGGGGTATTATCTTAACTTCAAATTGTTTTCTGCCCCATACTGGCTGTATTTACCACCTGTACATATGGGACATCACCATAATTGTTATTGTAATTTTGAAAACATGTTTTAGTTTCAATACAAACAAATTCATCTCTCAAGTCCAGAGTCAATGTTTTATAATATAATATAATATAATATAATATAATATAATATAATATAATATAATATCAAGACTAAAAGACATACTAAACTTATGTTATGTATCATATAAAAATTATTCTTAATTCTATATTAAGTAACATTTAACTGCTCATAGCAACTGGCTGAAAGATTTCAACTGGGTGTCAAACCTATGAGTTTCAAATATCATTTTCAGTTCTCTACTGGTTTCTCCTTTTCCAGATAATACTTGATGGAAAACATTGCCAGTAAGTTGACAGTGACAGAAATTTCAGAAACAGGCATCAAAAGATTTGCTGTCAGGAAATTCCGCAAATATGCACTGAGGTTTTTTGTTGTTTCCCTTTTTTTTTTGGTACTGCTTATTCACTGATTAAAATCAAACAATGGGCAATCTTTCTTGTCCAATGATATGCCAAATATTCCTGGCAGTTTATTCACAATATTTTCCAGGAACAACATATTGCCTTTCTTTTTCAAGATGCGAGGACAAATATTTGCTATAAGTGAATGAGTCCAAAATCTGCAATTTCTTTGTATTGAATAAAATTAGAAAAGCTGTCATTATGTTTTTATCAATGAAAATAAAATTAGGAAAAAGAAGAAGAAGAACAAACTTGTAATAGGCTGAAAATTGATAATTGTCACCAGAACCATACTGTCAACGACACCAACAACATCAATTTCAGTCAATCAGAATCAGCCATTTGACTGTAAGTGTAAACTATTCTATATTTCTAATAAATCCATTCATGATAATATTAACATTACTAACAACAACAGCACTGGATTGTTGACCACATACATTCTGCTGCCCTCACCACATGTTTCTCTCAGCTGTGTAAGCAACATTTCTTCTTACACATCAATCAACAAAAATGAAGGTTATGAAAGCTTTTGTCTCCAGTCTCTCTCCAAGCAATGGCTAAATACATATTTTCTTGTCTCTAAAATCACACTCGTTTTCTGTCTATAGATCATTTGCCCTCATTCCGTACCGGAGGCATTTTCTTTTGCTCTTAAAATCAAATTTGTTTTTGTCTCAAGGACATGAAAAATTGAACTTTAACTCTGCAACCACTTGAAATATGTTTTTTGTCTCTGCGATTCAATATGCAGAGTGGAATAACATATTGTCATTACTACCATATTTTATGTCCTCTATCCTAGATACTGTACCAAACATGAGAATGCGTCTGCCTTTATGTTTGGTGTGGGAGAAATGGGAGTATTGTTAAGCTCTTGAAAAGAACAGAAAGAATGCATCAAAATACGAAAATCATCTGCTATCATCTGCAAAAAAAAAAAAAAAAAAAGGTTTTAAAAATGTATCCTGAAACTGATTACTGAACTTCATACAATACCACTATTGAGCAAGTGTTTAGACCTCTGCCATGGTAAAGTGAGAATTATAATAAAAGTTATCTATTAAATTTTTTATATATCTTGTCCACTAACAAACCAACTAATGCTGATAAAAAACTTCCTTGACTAGCAGAGGTAATAGCATTCAAACTAAGAACCCCAGATTCTGATGTCCAGCTTTTATTCAATTTGTAATCAGCAGGTGTTTATCTTGTCTTCACAGTAAAAAGGATATTGAAATCACAAGACAGGGAGGAAGTTATTTACCAGCAAGGTGCTCTTTATGAACCCTGGGTAACACTTCTTTCTCAGTGCAGCAGCTTGATGCAGGTTTCCATGTACTTTTATCAACCTGCTAAAATGATCTTTATTACCAAAACAGTATTATCTATAGGTACAACTGGGAAAAATGCCCATCCAACATTTCTGCCCTTCCACAACTGAACTTAAGAAGAATAAGAATACGTAAGAAGATAAAATAAAAATGAAAGTCACAATAAGCAGATAAATAAAAGGAAAAGACGCAAAATAGCTATTATATTTTACCCAGCCATAAAACTATAGTGCTTATCCCCTCCATTTTTTTTCAAAATTTCTTTTATTCACAAAGCAGACTTTACATATTACATCTCTCACTAAAAGTCTAAAAGTTACATCCAGTTGTATGTATCAGACTTCGCAAAAAGAAAAAAAATATCCTCTTAGAGAAGACTGCCTTTCTCAGAATTTAGATTGCAGGGTGTGGCCACAATTTAGCCCTGAGTTTCAGAGTCTTCAGAGAAATTTGTTGTTTTTTGTTACTGGAAAGTTGGAGGGTATTTTTCACCAATAATGTCTGGAACTCAGGGTAGCCAGGCTTGTGTCTGCACCCAAGAAGGTGCCACAGGCTGCATTAACAGGCTGCTTTAATCAAAGATCACTTTTTTTTTGGCAAGTTCATAGGAAGTGCACCTCCACCTGGAAAATGTCTATTTGTAAATGAAAGTGACCTGTTGGGATGGACTTTGAGGAGGAAGGGGGGGGGGGGGGGAGAGAGAGAGAGAGAGAGGAAAGAAACAGTGATTTGCTGCATGTTAATTAATAAGCAGTGCTAAGCAAATACAATATAACATTAAAAACAAAAGAAGTTTAGTATAAGTTCACCATCTTACTGATTTAATTAAATAATCTGATCTAGAAAAAGCAGGCCTAAACTGACAAGTACTCATTAAAACGCAAGGTCCAGAAAAATATGTATTGTTCATTACAACCAGCATGCATGTGACATCAGGTTTCTTTCCCAGAATAACTCTTTCCAGAGAACAGCAACCTCAGAATTATCGAGAAACTGACACTGTTGACTGCAGTGATATGAACACAGTCTGTGTGACACTGTTTAAGTCAAGCACCATTAGGTGTGTGTGTTCCTTCCTTTGTAAATATGCTCCAGACTGGGGAACAATCAAGATACATAACGGTTGTGTACTTTTGACTTTTATGAGGACTAACTGTTCCTTCAATTGTCAACAGAACTCAGGAAAGATGTTTGACTAAAGGCCCAATCAAACCTTCTTATTTTCTCCAGTCTAGGATGTAACAATTAATATTATGGGGGATTGCAGATAGGGAAGCGTTTGAATTAACCCACAATATTAATTTACATATAACATATAATAATAGCAACACAGTAAATTTTTTTTTACTGTTCTGATTCAAAAACTATTCATCAGCACAGGTAATACATCCCTGGAGCCATCTGGTACCATCATAATCAGCTTATTCCAATGTCATACAGCGTTTTGATCTTATTCTACTTGCATTATTCCATGTCTTTTTCACTATAGTAAATATAAAGTCAGTAAAAACGTCATCCTTTCATTCCCCTAACAGTTTCATGTACACACACACACACACACATACACACGGTGTCACACACACACACTGACAGAAATGACACACACGAGCATAAACAGATACACAGCGACACATATGCATAGTCACATTATTCCTACAGGTGTTGCATGATTATCTTGTGCTATTACTGCCATAGCTATGTGCTATGTTTATATCTCTTCCTTATGTACATTTACTTACCTGGAAATCTGTTCACATGTGTTTCATTCAGTCTTGCTATTCAGGCAGCAGCTATTGATCCTGAAGTTAACAAACCTATTCATAAAACTCGTGGCAAAAAAAGATTCCTTTTTTTTTTTTTAAATCAAGCAAAATCTGTATTCTGTTGGTAATTCTGGCAGCCTCTGGGCTTTCAGTGCACTCGCTAGTATTTAGTATTGTGTTATGGATCAGATAGCAGTGAGGTGAGCAGGTCTCAATGGACTGATCAAAGATTGGGGATCAATTACCAAAACAGGTCCCTGGCCACATCAAAGGGGAAATGCTGAATGCTTGGAAACAACAATTTTAGGTATTTGCAGAACAATTAATTCCAATTTCTACTGAAGTATCTAAAAAAAGGATTTTTTTTTCTATCTGAAAGGTTATTTTGGTTATTTTGAAATTGAAATGGGAAATGCAATTCTGTTGCTCAAGGATCCCTATAACCTTTTTTCCTTGTAATAAATCATGCTTTGATTTAGATATAAAAAACTAGACAAAAAATAAAAATTCATAAATTTCATACATTATAAACAGCAGAGAAAATATAAGAAAACATTCACTATATATATTCTTTTCTCTATGGTGTTCTTAAATTGATTACACTTCTATCACATATCCATATTATAATTTCGATGGGATGACATTTTATTTATTTTTATTTATTTATTTTTTTTTTGGGGGGGGGGAGGGTAAGGGGGTAGAAAACAGTCTGCCATCAGTCTTCCCAGCCCTGCTCCCCCTTCCTGTCCTCCCTCCCACTCCCACTGTACTACCGTGGGAATCTGAGTCTGTGCGGTCAGGTCGCTTTTCCAGTCTTTTCTCCTCTCACTATTTACTCTATTATTCCAGCATTATTCAAACTATTACCATAAACACACGGCGATGAACAGAACCAAAACGGGTCAAAGGCACCTAAATATTGTTGTTTGATTTTGGGAATGGGTATCAAAATTACATTGCACAAATATTGACCAATAAGGCAACAATGGAGACAAAGGCGGGGTTGAGGTAGTAAGGAAGGATTATGGTGACTCTCAGGGTAAGGAGCTTGGGAGAACGCGACACTCAGGTAGTTGTTGTTTACCAAATTATTAATTTCCTGATTGGTCCTGTGTGCTTTTTGAAATATGGCGCTTTGGAGCAAGGTCACCCTCAAACACATTTATTATGAAAGTAACTGATTTTTTGAGAATTATGAAATCATAACATTTGTATAAGTCTGTAGGCACAATATAAGAACCTTTGCAGTGTTATTGGGTATCAATCCCTCCACTAAAATCTGGTTTTACCAATTCTTTATGACAGTTTCCAAAAACATACATAAAATACCGCTCTAGTATAATCTGGCACACAGCACATTTAGTCAACTTAAAATACACATTTTCACATGCTACACTGATGCTCACCTTTCACAGTTAAGGTGTCATTGTGACTCAGACTTTCATAGATTTTCTCAGAATTCATTGGTATTACAAGTAATTAAGACCCTTTTTAATCACTTTTTAGGACTTAACCCCGACCTTAAATTTCCCAGAAAGCACTTAGCTTGGGAAAAAGATAAAGCAAGTCTCTTAGGCACCACCAGAGGGATTTGATAATCCATGTGGAATGTCAAAATGAATTGGATTTAGAAAATCACTCAGACTCCATTTAAGTGTTAAAAGCCTGTAAAATAAAAGGATTTATTCAGACAAAGTTGTAAAAATCTCGCCAAAATGCTTTTTATAGGTCATGAAAGCTATCTAAAGATTAATAATTTTCTCTTTTTTTTTTCTTAAATTTTTGTATGCATATTTCAAACAAGAATTATGAACTTTCAGAAGCAGTTAAAACTATGATATGATGGTATCTTCAGACTATTGAATATTTCTGAAATATAATGAAATGTTTTTAATACTGCACATTGTAACATTGGCCAATGCAGATCCATCTCCTCTTATCTTCAAAATAATATCAATTACACATATATGCATCTGTGTAAATAATTCAAGTGAACAGAACGATGAGTAATTTTTAAGAGTAAAAAAAAAAAAAAAAAAACAGCTGTCAATTTGCTGAAATATCAGTATTTATTTTGAACTTCTTCAGATTTTTTCTGAGCGAGTACACACCACATGGGTCAAGGGTATGATTAATAGTCATGAGTTCTGTGGCCAGCGAACAGAGAAATCAAACTCTTGTCCATGTCAAGTGGTATTTGGTTGTGGTCAGGGCTGTAGACAGAACAGACCATGGACTTGTCTGAGGGCATGGTTGGTTTATTGACAGCAGTCAGAAAAGCTATGCTCCATCAATAAATCTTATTTTTTCCTCTCTCTCTCTCTCTCTCTCTCTCTCTCTCTCTCTCTCTCTCTCTCTCTCTCTAAAAATTCCAAAATTAATCTTTGGTGGGTAAATATCAAACAAGCATTTACTTCGGACTACTCAGCCTCAAACTTTTATCATTTGCAAAGAACCATGTACCAACTGCTACATGTAACAAGCAACTTCCTGTCAGACACTCAAAGCAGCCCTATCTATCACCTCATGTCATTTCACATTTCATTGTTCAACAAAGATGATTATATTCTGATCATCTGCTCCATTGAAATTGGAAGACCATTTTAATGTCCAGACAAGCACTTGAACTGCTGTCTAGGGTTCTAACTTATACATCAAATCTGGTCTCCTTTGCTCATTGGATGTTTGTGGTTATATGATAAGAGAAGTGTTTTATGCTGTGTTATTTGGGTGATTTTGATTTATTGAATTCTTTTAAGAAAAAATTTTTGAGCCATGATAAGAATGAAGAATAAATACCTCATTTACATTGCTCATTTTTAACAGTTCTATTGCTCATTTAGGCAGTACTATTGGTTTTGAATTCCATATGGACATATCGGATTAAATATCAAAACAGACAACATTTTGTTATTGTACTGATGTAACTAACAAAACAGGGAAAAAATACAAAAAAAGGAAAGAAATCAACACCCACCTTCAGATTTTTTTTCCAAAGGGGACCTTCTTTCCAAGAATTTCTGAAATACTAAAAAAGTGATATCAAGTTATATAATTAATATCTAAAGGTAACATTTCAATCATACAGTTTTTCAGGCCAGAACTTACTTATTTAACTGTTAGAACCCAAATAAATATTCTAGGTATATCTTACACCATTAGGCTGCAATCAAGTATCTTTCTCTTCTTTTTCAATCCTAAGTCAGTCTACCGGTATTTGTCAAGACATTCTTGGTTCCTATTTATGTGACTTCAAGATAAACCAGTCATAGGTCCAGGTGATAGTGTTATCAACTAATATTAATAAACAAACCTCTATTATAAAACAACAATAACACAAACAATACATAATATACCTAGATGTCTGTGGTATTGATATTAAATCAGGACATTGCCCTCTACTACAAGACAATGTGACCTCATACAACTGACAAAACAGTAATTTTATTTTGGTTATTCACAATTCTATTTAACTAGAAATGGTTATGACAAATGTTTTTAACCATCAATTACAAAATACAAACTGAGTGCTTATAGTAGCAAAAATATGTCACAAAATAAAGATTTCTTATGAAAGAAAAAAGAAAGAAAAGAAAAATAAAAGCACTCTTCCTAATGTCTTGCAGCTTTCTCACCTCTGACCCAAGCAGCTGTTGAGACACACAACTGTCAATGGCTGTTGGATCAATACAAACACCACTATTGTCACTTCAAATTGTTTATCTGTGCTCTGAGATGTTTTTGGATCAACAAAGTATGAAAGGAAAAAACAACCATGCCACAGGAACAGTCGATGTTTTCTCATTGGACATCACAATACTTGGCGATTGGAAGAACCACAGATTTCTTGGTTGCCATTAGAACCCTTAAGTATTATTTTTAATCTAGACAGTTCATTACGATCACAATACCCTGCAGGTTTTATAAATATGAAGACATCATCTCATCTGAAAGTGTGCCAATATATATAATGTAATATATACAATATCAGATAAATCTAATTAGTAATCCATAAACACGAGTGCTACAGGACTGAAGTTATTATGTAAATTTTTACATGTTATAAAAATCAAATGCATCATGCCAAGAATAAATAAAGCAAAATTATGATCAGCTGGTCTTATTGCATACTGTATTTGCTAAAATATTGTCCTAATAATGCAAAGGTAAACAGAAATTATCAGTAAAAAATTAATCAAATAAAAGTTTCACATAGACGTCATAACTGTAACTACATGTAAAAGGCCAGCACATACAAGTGTTTGTCTATAGTTACATTTGAAAATTCTACTCAAAACTGAATACAATATAACAATATTTTGGATTATAGCTGTGGACAACCAAAACTATGTCACCAACAATATCACACCTATAATTGTTTCACGATAGGTCAACACAGGAAATGATTTCTGTCCTGTGTAAATTGGGCCAACGTGTTCCCTGAATGGGATATTGTCCCCTTGGAATGATCAGACCCCATTTATTTTCAATAAGAAATTCTGTCACTTATTATAACACAATTACTCAGACAAACACAACCCATTACCATAAATATTTAAAAAGACGGTAGAATAACTGTAATAATTAAACCAACATAGTGACAGACATATAGGGCAAGATATGACCACAATTATACCAATGGTATGACAACAAAAAGGTGATACAAAGTAGCATGACCCCTGCAGAATGCCATTTTGGCAAAGATAACTCTAGAGACAAAAATGCAAAATGCCACGCCTGCCACTCAACTGATTGTCCATTGGCAATGCCATTGAAAATCTTATGTTGTGGTACATTGAGTGCCACACCTATAAATTCAATTGATAAATACTTTGTCATTGTGTTTCCTGACAAAATATGGCAAATGCCCATTTCATTTTTAACCTTAAAATAAACATCAATGAAGACAACATCTGGGCAAATAAATAAGGTGAAGGTAATTACTGTGCCATGATCTTGAGTTTCAAACTACAAAACTTAAAAAAGATGAAGTAAAACTTCTTGGGATAAAGAACAAATTTTGACCAAAAAAGCTGCTGCACTGCTATGCCAGTGATGAGACATTGAACAGCTTGTGCTGACACCTATTGGGGCTTAAATGAACAACCGTCTATCTTGACTGTCTTAGGACAACATATATTTCCCTTTTGATATAATGTTTACAAACTAAAGTGCATTATGTTGGACCAGATTAAAATTGTATTTCAGATTATAAATAAACATTTTATATCCATAACCTGCTTCTCAATATATTGACATACATACATTAGTGATTCTAAATTCAGAAATTTTATAAAAATTAACAAACCCTCACAACACCATATACAAGTGCCTTTGCACTGTGTCTTTTCTAACAAATATGCCTATTTCATTACCTCAGTATTTACATTTTTGGAAAAAATTGATACCTTCCAAATGTAAGTATTTAGCTCTTAGCCAAATACTCCCTTTTTATTTCAAGATTGCTCTTACAAATTTGTACTTCACACTTAGGTCATGGTATGGCTATGCAAGATTTCTGGGAATTTGGGAGAATGTTTCTTGGTTGCATTCACAGAATTTTTTGTTTGGGTTGGGTAGCTTGCATTCCATGGAGGGAATTCCTCTTCACCAGACTGGCATCCAGATAACTTTCTTGCTACCAATCTTCTAAAACTCCCATCAACTGTGTAGTGAAATTTTCCTGAGTTTTTCTGATTTGAATTAAAATTCTCTTTTTTAAAATGAAATCCAAGTATCATTTCTTTCTGCAAGTTTGTAATCTAAAATTTCTTCATGTGCCTTTATTATTTTCAGGCAGTCATCATTCTTCTGGATTTAAGGTATTATAATCAAATGTTACAACCATACAAACCATGTTAAATTCTGAACTTACATTTTTGTAAGCAGTGCTCACCCTAGGAATGTTCATATCCATTTTCAAGATTGATGACTTCAATAAAAGGGGTCATTAAATCCAAACTTCTCACACTTGATGACAAACTTGTCTTTTAACCTTGTGATCAACAATGATGAAGTACTTTCTGAACTTTGTTAATAGCTATTGTCCACAAAAACTAAAATAGCAGCTCCACTCAATTACCCCTTCTGTTACCAGGTGTTACATATTGGTACAATGGTACCAACCTAACTGAGAAAATATGCTGAATAAACAAATCACATGCTTTGCTCTTACTGTTACTGTAATAACCATTTTTTTTTTTTTTTTTTTTGAAATATCAAAAAAGTTACTGACAGCTATTTCATCGAAATGTATTTTTCTTTTTTTAACCTCATTGCTGTTCTTTGCTAACTAACTGCTGCCATCTATTGGTAGTCACTAAATGCAAGATGTTTTAGTCATGAACAAGATTTTGAATTGGCCAATAGGGGGCAGCACTATAACATAGCTTCAGGGCAGCAGAGGATTCAAATGTGTGCTCATGTGCAACAGTTGTGTTTCTTGGCTTGTTTGAAAGAAAAAAGAAATGCTACAAAATTAACTGTAGCATATGTGACAAAATTAAATCAAGAGAAGCCTACAAGTGGCACAGAAGTAATTGGTCCTTTCAACTGCTCTGTACTGTTTGAGTATTTTTCAAGGGAAATTTCCTATAAAAGGATGATCTTTATTCTAAATGATCAGTATTAGGTCGTCTTGAGATCAGCAAAGAGGTCAGCAAAGGGTCAACCCCAGAGAATCTACATATTAAAACTAATATATTTCAAAAGGCAAAATGTGGTGTGTACGAAATTTTGAAATACAATTTCAGGGTTTTAACCATCAAAGAACAATTCCCTGAACTGGTGAGATATGATATCAGCTATTGTTTTGAAGAAACCATTATTGTAACATTCAAACTTCTGCATTAAATAACTGAATTTATGAAATAGTTACTAGTACTTCTTTGTATTTTGACTCTATTTTAGTGTCATTTCATAAAATATAATATCTAATATGCAATGACTAACACCCTGCTATTCCACCAATCCAAAATGGTATTTGACTTTTTTTCAATCTATAGCCTCCATATGAAAAAATCTGCATAACCTGGCTGTGTAAGGTATATGCAAACTTATTTTTTTCCTTTTCCTTTCTTTTCCTTTTTTAACTATGCTCTACTGGTAAATATACTAAGAACATGTTTTGAAAGGCATCTCTAGATGATGCATGTGATAAACTATTTTATCTGGTCAAAATGCTACAGATATAAGTCACTGGGCCAATATTACAAATTCTCTCCATGCTGGAGTCCAGATGCCCTGGTCATCTTCATGGCCTGGAAAGCATTTTCCTAGAATTCTGAGTATTTTATGTAAAAGATACGAGGGCAAGGTATACACATAACGAAAAAATTCTGTGAATCTTCCTACTCACCTCCGAACTTTTTATATCTGAAGAACTCGTAAAATGTGAGGTGTTTGAATGGTATCTAATACGCACACGCCCAAAACTATCCACTATCTGGGCTCTGTCACTGCTGGTATTTCAGTGATTATCACCGATAAAAAATTCTTACTTAACTGTTTGATCTATAATTGTCTTTGCTTTCAAATTTTCCTCCATGAATTGTTTGTAACACTTCTGCAACTTTCCCTTTTGAATGACAACAGATTACACATCAAAAACAGAGATATAAAATGTTGCTTTCATCTGAGTCAGATTTTTTATCCTAAACAATTTCAGTACAGCATGGTATTTCCAAGCTAATTGTTGTAAATATTTGTAAAAGAAAGAAACCAAAGGTCTTTAAATTCTCAAACATCCTTGTTAACATGTTTATATACACCATTAGTTATTTGTGCTTTACGTTTTCTTGAAATATGTAATTTTTCACTTCTTCATTTTTCAAGAAAAAAATGCTTTTTATTTATTGTTTTTAAAATGTTCAACCTCTCATGATGATTCCATCTTAAACAGCTGTATTACCAATGCTTCCGTACTACTTTTCCAGTCTTAAAAAGATCAAGAGGCCTTAAAAATGGTAAAAAGTACATATTTATTGTTTCTGTCCATTGCTGTTTCACCTTCTTATTCCTATGGTCCTGTTCCACTCAGCTTCATCCCTTCTCTATGTTGCCAGGTTTGCACACTTCATAAAAGCATGGTGGGTCCACTTTTACAACATGACTTTTGACTAATTAAGAAACTGGCCTCATATGGTTTAGGAAGTGACAAAAAGGAGGTTAAGAAAAGTGCTTTTTTTTTTTTTTTTTTGCATCATCTCTTCTTTACCAAAATTATCATATTAAGATTAGTTTGTTAGCAAAATGCATTTAAAATAATCGGTTTTCTCTTTATAGATTCATATATGTTGATTCATGTTTTGCTCTTTCATTTTTTTCTCAAGGGGTGTGTTGGTATGATGATATTTTATGTTGAAAGTTGAATGTACAAAAGATAGATACGTATGCCATACACATTTTCCAGTAGGCAACTATAAGCATGAAACAAATAGCAGAATAAAACATGTTATAAATTAAATTAGTCCAAATGAAACTGCTTTACAGTGAAAGTGATTTTTTATAGTAATAAATACACTGACCTTAACTTATTTAGAGAAATAGACTCGGATACATCCTGCTGCCAAATGACCTATTTGAAGACATTTGTTATTGTAAATTGACTGCAGGCAAAGCTGATTAACCAGTGTATAGTTTTTGGATGCTAAACACTCCAATTGAAATTATTTTTTTACTAAAAGGAATATTAGAAATAATCTGCTTAAAAAAGGCCAAAGATAAGAACAGAAAAAGACTGAGAGCTAAAACACTTGTGCTTAAGTTCAGTGTAGTGCAGTAATATTTATATATACTCTATGCGTGATCATTTTCATTCATTTATGCAAATCAACATTTAAATAGCATTTCACACTGAAAATATTGAAAATAGAAACGGATAAGAAAATAAAACAGTTGATCCCTTCACAAATGTACAGAAGAAAGCAAAATTTCAAATCATTGTTGCATTTTGTGCAAACACACAAAAGTTTCAAATTTATTACTGAACTTCCAATGTTTTAACCACAGGCACTGCAATATCATCAAGCATACAACACTATATTTCCACTTGCTGCCTACCGTATAAAAGATCTACTACTAGTAAGAGTTTAATTCCAAAGCTTAGCTCTTATTTAACTATGTAACATTTGGACAACACCACAGATACACCATCCACTATCAGCTGAGGAAACATGATTCATCAAAAAAGTGAAACAAAGTTTGTAACTTCGGTGTCAAGGCAATAGATTACCTTGCAGATCATCCCAAGATAAAATCAGTCTGTGTGTGATGGCAATTAAATTTACAGGAACAGATGTAATTGAATCTTTCACCACACAGAACAGTGATGTTATCTCCTCCCCTCACACCTGCCATAGAGCACTGTACACCATAAAACTGTCCAGGGAGCATTTAACTAAACTGTTAACTGCTTATATTAAATTAGGCTGCTATTTTTGGATCTCACCTTAATTTGATGACTCAATTAAAACTTCTCATAGAAGGCTGCGAGTGTTGTCCACGTTTCTTGGACTTGCTCATAAAACAGACAAAGCTGTAGCGTCCAACAAAAGTTTCCGTAGGTGTGCAGTGGCAGCATTGGTCATTGGGTGATGTCACCGCCTTGAATTTCTGTCAAAAACATTAATAGCTTTCAATAAACTTTCCCCATTCAGTAGTATTAACGTCCCGATATAATAATAACAAACATGAAAGCAACTGCGCAACCCGAGCCTTTATTGGGTGTAATCTTAAAATTACTGCTATTATGCTGATTAACCATTATGGCAGTCAGTAATGAAAATATACCTGTGTGGCTATTGTTACCGTAATGTCGGAGTAATGAGGACATTTTCTCCATGACTGAGTCTGGGGCAGCGGGGGGCTGAAAAGGGGGCAGGGCCTTTCAACTTCGCGCAGGAAGTTTACTTTTTGTACACCGATTACCGAGCCTGGATCAACATGCAATAAAAAGGTATACATTCACGCGTAGATTACATTTCCAGTGGATAAATATTACTAGATCAACATGCACTGGTTGTGTTGCCTTTCTGAGCCCTGAATGACACGCAGGGGGCAAAAATGCGACTGTCACTCGTATCAACACTTTGACAGGATAACTTTTCTTTAACAATAGTTGCCCAAAGTGCGGCATCTTTGTGCAATTAAAAGAAGGAAAATAAAGCCAGTTAAACAAAATTTATTTGATGTGGACGCTCACCTACCCGCTACAAATATTGACACTGTTTAGTGAGGAACGGAGTACACACTGCATTTAGTAGCGGACGACGCAGAGCGCTGAAATGAAGTTTTACCTCGTCCCTTGTGGGTGGAGCTACCAGTGTCAATTTCACCAGACATATCATATAAGTTTGTGTAAAATAGTGCTACACAAGTTCAGTTTGCTATTTGTCGGTGCATGGTGAAAAATATCTGTAGAAAAAAGTGTTTCGATGGGAAGATTGTAAAGTTTTCACTCATCGCAGCTGGGCGGAAGTAATCGGGTGACGTATACGTGCAACCAGGGTAAAATTGTGAGAGCGAGTATCAACTTTCACTACGAGGAGTGTTCCTCAACTACAAGATCTCAGACTTAATCTTTAGACCGAAAATCCAGCTTATCCTTCATGAATTCGTTAAAGCAGGAACTGTGAGGCATTTCAAACCATAGAGGAGTGAGATAAAGCCATGAAAGGGACCGTCTATACACCATTTCTACTGGCATTCTGCTGCGCTTGTACAGTTCTGTTGGGTGAGTTTGAAATTCTTTGGCATGCCATGTGTTTCATTGGGTTCATGTTATTGTTAAGAGTTGTGCGTTAGCTTTCTCGGAATAGATGCAACGCTTTGAAATTTAGGTCACTGCAGAAATACTGGGCAGTGCCAGAACTGACTGTGCTTTGCCAACTTGATATGTTTATATAGCGAACTTGGTAGTTTTGACTTTTTGATCGCTCAAAGTTTGCTCAGAAGCGCTGTGAACTGAAATTATCATTCGCATTTTCTTCTTTGGAGTAATGAGTTTTGAAATCCCATTGAATTTTACTCAAAATTAAGGTTTTCTTGACCCTCTGTTCGTGAATTCTTTAATAAGTTATCATTCTCTCAATTTTTGACAACAGTGCCAGTGGTTATTTGCAACAAGTTACATGCATCATTGCATGGTTAGCACCAAGTAATGGCATTTCTGAGGACAAACCAGAACACTTTACATTTATTTAGTTTAATGTGTACTGACAAATATTTCATGACCCCTATCCCAATATTTCACTTGCCATCAACTTCTGAAAGAGATGTGAAAATTGTTTTGAAAAAGAAAAAATTACGACTGGAAATTAAATACAATATCTCATTTGAAAAGAAACTAAGAAAAATGTACATTTTATGTAATGTCTCTTCTAATAAGCTTATGGGAAAATTATCTTACAGCCAGAGTATAAGTATGGATCATGTTGACACGTGTTCTAGATAAGAATATCCTTGAATTAATAAAATCAGAACAATGACTGCTGACCAATTGATATGCCCATGTTGCTAGACTGGACTGGTCAGTCTGACGGCAGCAGACTGAAACTTAATCGCAGCCATTCTGGTGCTACCTAGATATACCGACTTCAAAGTATGCACATCTAGTTATACAGCTGGAGGGTGCGTTATTTCCATGTAGGTTACTTATGGAATGTTCTTTATATTTACATGAAAAATTCCAACTTGACTAATGGGCAATTTTGCTGATTTGAAACTTTTGATTTTTTTCTTCCTTTTTTGCCCCAGTTTAGCTGTTACATCTAAAATATTTTCATACAGGGCTCAACATAAATTTTTTAACCAGGTTGCCGCAGGGCAACCTGCCAGATATTTTTACTTGCCCTTCCTCTGCCTCAACTTGCCCATTATTAGTGAAAAATTTTAAACCACTCGATATGCAGTTTTTTTCATTTGAAGCATTTAATTTTATTGATTTATAAAAAAATCAATTGTGCCATCTTTGAGTTATTTTCTCCATGAGCAGGTTGATTGATGGAATGTCAAATTTTGTAATGCACATCTNAAATTTGTGAGAGCGAGTATCAACTTTCACTACGAGGAGTGTTCCTCAACTACAAGATCTCAGACTTAATCTTTAGACCGAAAATCCAGCTTATCCTTCATGAATTCGTTAAAGCAGGAACTGTGAGGCATTTCAAACCATAGAGGAGTGAGATAAAGCCATGAAAGGGACCGTCTATACACGATTTCTACTGGCATTCTGCTGCGCTTGTACAGTTCTGTTGGGTGAGTTTGAAATTCTTTGGCATGCCATGTGTTTCATTGGGTTCATGTTATTGTTAAGAGTTGTGCGTTAGCTTTCTCGGAATGGATGCAACGCTTTGAAATTTAGGTCACTGCAGAAATACTGGGCAGTGCCAGAACTGACTGTGCTTTGCCAACTTGATATGTTTATATAGCGAACTTGGTAGTTTTGACTTTTTGATCGCTCGAAGTTTGCTCAGAGGCGCTGTGAACTGAAATTATCATTCGCATTTTCTTCTTTGGAGTAATGAGTTTTGAAATCCCAATGAATTTTACTCAGAATTAAAGTTTTCTTGACCCTCTGTTCGTGAATTCCTTAATAAGTTAACATTCTCTCAATTTTTGACAGCAGACCCAGTGGTTATTTGCAACAAGTTACATGCATCATTGCATGATTAGCACCAAGTAATGGCATTTCTGAGGACAAACCAGAACACTTTACATTTATTTAGTTTAATGTGTACTGACAAATATTTCATGACCCCTACCTCAATATTTCACTTGCCATCAACTTCTGAAAGAGATGTGAAAATTGTTTTGAAAAAAAAATTACAACTGGAGATTAAGTACAAAATCTCATTTGAAAAGAAACTAAGAAAAATGTACATTTTATGTAATATCTCTTCTAATAAGCTTATTGGAAAATTATCTTACAGCCAGAGTATAAGTATGGACCATGTTGACACGTGTTCCAGATAAGAATATCCTTGAATTAATAAAATCAGAACAATGACTGCTGACCAGTTGATATGCCCATGTTGTTAGACTGGACTGGTCAGTCTGACGGCAGCAGACTGAAACTTAATCGCAGCCATTCTGGTGCTACCTGGATATACCAACTTCAAAGTATGCACATCTAGTTATACAGCTGGAGGGTGCGTTATTTCCATGTAGGTTACTTATGGAATGTTCTTTATATTTACATGAAAAATTCCAACTTGACTAATGGGCAATTTTGCTGATTTGAAACTTTTGATTTTTTCTTCCTTTTTTGCCCCAGTTTAGCTGTTACATCTAAAATATTTTCATAGCATTTGTTCAATATGCTATGATGATTTGCTACTACTGAAGTACATTGTCACCCTGCTTTAGTCACGTGCACATGACACATGGTGATTTTTAACAGGCCAGTAGAATATTTCATTGGATTGTTAAATGATACCCACTTGACTTTATTCAGCAAATTATATTTTGAAGTGTTGTCAAAACAATTGACTTTAATGTATTTTGATTGAGGGTGTCATACTGTAAGAGCTCAGCTGGAACTTGTGCATTTTGAATGTGCAGTCATACCAAGTTCAAGTAAAAATGATAAATGTGCTTTTAAGTGGTTTAAAATCTATTTCTATTGTTTTCTACAGCTCTCCCCACATTCTCTCTCTCTCTCTCTCTCTCTCTCTCTCTCTCTCTCTCTCTCTCTCTCTTCTTCAAATACTTTGAAAGTGCCAATATTGCTTCAGGAACACAGCTGGCCAGGCAGTGAAATTGTATTTGTTTTCATAGCTTTCCATGCTAAAATAGCCAGAGAGTGCAGGATGGCCTGAGGCTGTTATAGATAGGGCTATATATAATCCAAAGATTTTTGATACACTAGTCAGTGCTCAATGTGAAATCAAAGCATTGTAGAAGAAGAGCTTCTAAAGACAATATACTATTAATTCTTGTTTTGTAACATGGAATTGGACATTGCTTCAAAACCATGTGTTATTGCTGTTATCCCTTGTTTTATTATTTTCATCAGTTGATTTTTGTCTCCATTGTTCCTTTAATCCCATTTTCAACTGATAAACATGTATTCAAGAAGTGAACCAAATGAGTAGCAGCACTGAATAAAAATAAATAATGTTCATGTTACTGAATATGTTATGTAATGTACTGGATCACAAAATCCCAGATCTTATCAGTGCATATTAAGAATAATAAGGCATAAGCACTTGAAAAAAGGAAGTACTTGTTTGTTGCAAAAGTTGATACCCAGGTGGTTTTTCCTGTTTTTACAGCCATCTTACCAGACATGGAGAAGTCACAAGTATAAGCTTCAGTTGATGATACCCTTGTATTATCTCTATTGCTGCAGACAAAATATTTTTATTACGACACAGTAGTGTATTTAGCTCAGAAGGAAGCAACTTCATGTTTATTGAGTGGCCTCTCTAAATATTTTTCTGGTCTCCTAATGGAAACCAAAAATGATGTATAATATTTTCAGATTCAAGAAATTTATACCAATATGTCTTCTCTGAGTAGTCTTGGTAGTGTAATATTGCATGCACTTTCTTAGAAATTGTCAATGGCTCTGTTGCTAGAGCATTTGATGCTTTTCAGCAAACTATTTTTTGTCCCTCATACAAAAGTGAAATTTTGAGAAGAGCCATTCTAAAATAATAGCTTTTCATAAATTGAATATAGAAACTTCAAAAAAAATTTTTTTAAACAGATTTTCTGTAGACTTCTTCCATGAGTAATTGTCCTTGGGTAAAATAAGGTGACCACACTGCTATGGACCAGTTAGCATATAAGCTATCCTCAATGGAACAGAAGCCTGTGTCACAAAAAGAACTTTAGCCTGAAATTTGTTCTTAACTTTTTCGACTGAAATTTGAGTTTGCTTTGACCCCAATGAAATCAGTTGTGGTTCAGTTGAGTTTAGTATTGCATCTGTTTTATAATAAAAAAGAAAATGCTACTGTTTTAGACCAAAAGTTATTCTTTGTTAGTTGACTACTGGACAGTCTTAACAAATTGATGTTGACTAACATTTTGGACTAAAAGTAGCTTGCAGTCTTTTGTGAAATCAACCCCAGGTCAACATATCAAGTTTCCTGTCGGAGAAACTATGTGCTCTATGGCAGAGGAAAGACCCTAATCTTCTAAGATGTTTCTTCCTGTTTGAAATTTGATTTAAGTAGTTAACTGACTCTAACATTGTCAGGCATTAAACTCCAGATTTATCTAATGGAAAAAAGTCATCCAAGTTTGGTCTTGGTGATATCTCATTCACCTCTCAAGTAATGGGGGAACACTTCTACTGAAGCCTGGAGTGAAATATTGGGTTACCAGATAAATGTATTCCTTTAAGCGTCTATTAGCTATCAGGGGATGTTTTTGGTTAAACTAAAAACCGACATCGCAGCACAATACAGCCTCGTGTAAGAGGACACCTTCCACATTGTTTCCGCATAGGGCCCTGTTATTTATTAGCTCATTTCTATCAAACCATAAACTACAGTGAAGTAAGAAAAAAGCTGTTGGTGCCCCGCTAGTATGATTTCCTGCTTATACTGATTCACCTCTGTTGTCTGAAAAAGCATTATTAGTTTAGGACATTCCTTTGGCTGGCGTCACCTTTGATCCCATTGTATAGCAGTCCTGTTATTAACAAGCTATCTAAACAAATTACACAAATTATTCCATGATCAATACAGGCCTTAAGATCAATTACGGTTAAGGTGTAGAGCTCTATGTCTTGTCCACTGTGTGGGCTGCTGTAGTGTTACTGTGTATAGATTTTCAGTAAAGTTACCAGTTATGATATGTCCTTATAAACCATATTCCATTACTAGTAGATGTTTTCTAAATTAGTTATGTAAAGTAACTTTCCGTTTTCACTATGTGGGGAAAAACAGTAAAGTGAGGAAAGTTAGGGGCTTGGGGTGTGGGGTGACACCTTTTTTTAGCCTCGAAGTTCCAATCCCTGTTTAATGTAAACTTGTTTTCTTATTTTGTTGATAATGTGAAACTCAGGAAGCTTTGTTTACTTATGCTTTATGTTAAATTACATTTTTGATAACCAACACTGGTTTGTTGAGATGTCTTTTTTGAGGATACTGGCAAAGTCAGAGAAGGGGCTGCAAGAATTAAGATTTCGTCAGCTGATTTGTGATTCTGAAATGTGGACTGATCGGTTTGACATTACAGAGGAGAGTGTGAATTGACAGATTAAAACTGTTTATTTATTTTTATAATATATTAACATCTTACCAATTCTCAATTCTCCTCCTTTCAGCAGTTTAACTGCAATTTAATAACGTAATGTAGATCTTTAAATTGATAATGTTTAACAACCCCAAAGTTGATTTTTTTTTCAAGTAAACCATTTGTAAAGTGCTTAAACATGTTTCAAACTATGAAACTTGACATTTTGCTCTAGCCATCATAATTCAAGAGACCCTCGGGGCTCCCAAAAACCTGTTTCCCCTGAAACCTTAATTTTTCTTCAAGATGTGAAGCCATTCTTGCACTAAACTTCCCTCTGGGTATTGCTAGTCATACAGGGGTGGTCTTAAGGATTAATAATCTTTCAGAATGTACTTGATCATCCCATATTAAGCCAGGTGATTAGAGCTGGTCAACTTCACTGTCACAACTCGGACACCGAGTAGAATGTTTGTCTTTGCTGTTGACACAGCCAGTAACATTGTGTAAGCAGAGTAGCAAAGATCAGGACAGAGCTTAACTTTCTTGTAAGAATTACTTGATAACAAAAACCCCTCCCTTCTCCATTGTCCAACCCAATTCAAAATAGATTAATATTCCAAGTAAACTCTGACAAAGAAGTTTTGTCAACAGGGCTCATAATTGGCCATTGTTCTCTTGGGAGTGGTAGGAGGTGGTAGGCTTTTAATTCAGTGCCGCTTTGGTTTTTGACGATTTTGAGCGGCGATTCAACATTGACTTGATTATGAACCCAGAGGATCAATGCCGTAATTGTTCTCAATGTAGAAACATAATTGCAAGGCGGAGAGAAACAGATTAAGCGGCATCGTGCCCACTGTGTTACTTGATGAGGGACTTTTGAACAGCATTGATCTGTGTTTGGTCGGGTAAAATGAGACTGATACTTGATCTGGGATCAGTGAAAAATCTTCACAGCCCCCTGTCTTGCAATATTGATGATTTGTTACCGTTAATGCAGGTTTCTTGTCTTCCACTAGTAAATCTATATGGCCAGGAAGATGTGTAGATGTGTGCAGTTTTCCATTGATCTCTGTGTTCTGGTGTTCAGGTATGATCAATATGTAATATTGACTGATACAGGAGTAATACAGGTGCTTCAAACTAGGTGGGTAGGTCATGTTTTGTGGGGGAGGGCTGGACGTGCCAGGAAGACAGAATCAAAAAAGAGTGTGGTATCCACAAAACAATCAAGATTTTAAATTGAAGAGGTTGTTAATCTTGTGATGTTTAAATTGATCACAATTTATAATCTCTTGAAAGAAATAATGTTGTTAGACAAGCAGTTCTTTTTGTTTCAGATTTCCCCTTCAAGCTCTCCCCATGATCTCTGACCCACTTTTATCAGCTCTGAATCTTCATGTACAGTTATGCTATTTGTAATAAGAGCAATTGTCAACAACATTATTTCACAGGTACTTACCCTCAGATAAAAGGTTCTTCCCACAGGACATTCCTGGTGCACTCGAGCAGCAAATTGTCCTGGACGTAGGTAGTGGTTATTAGAGGGTCAGCAAGGAGGAAGACTGGGGCAAAATTTGTATAAAATTTATGAAACACATTCTGGAGTTAGATGGGGAGATTTATTGAATAGCACAAAGGAGCTGTCCCATTGTGATCTCATTTGTCTGTCTGTCACATTAAAAGTTGCATTTTCTATGCACTGTCTTGTCAGTTTACAAGACACTTGTATTAGGACACCAGTTTGAACTGTGGGGTGTCTTATTTTGTGAGGTTCCCATCGAAATTTTCATTTTGGTGCAATTTTGAGTCCTCCAAGCTATTTGCGATTCTTGTTCCATATTTGTAAAAGAAAATGTCAAATTCAACCCAACAGGTTGCTTGTGTTAGTCCCCCGAAGAAAATAAAAGTGTTTCCAGTGTGTAGGAAAACATTTTCAAAATGGTCACAGGTGGTTTGATTAAAATGGAGCAGTTTGAAAATTAAAAACCTGTGGATTCAAAAATGGCACAGTTGCATATTACACACTGGCACATGGAGTGGCTCTGTTGTTTTTGTCATCTTTGACAAGATTCCAATCCAGAGATCTGTTAGTTCAGGACCAACACCTCTTCTGATGAGAGATGTCTTCTGTCATGCTTTTGGGTCTCCATATACTTGGAAAGCCTAAAAGAAACAAATATGACAAATAAAAGTAAGATTTAAGTGCAAAATGTATTTGAAAACCCAACATATTTTAATAAAAATTCTTATAAGACAAAGAATAATATTCCTATAGGAAGAAGAAATAGATTGGGAAAAAGAGTGCCACT